>JASPKZ010009174.1:0-38235 GCA_030220185.1 Diploptera punctata
TTTTAGCACCTTCATTTTCTAATTTTCTTGTCTTCTTTATTGGCAACTTAGCTGCTTTTGCTGACTCACTATCCCTTGATATTTTTCACTTTATCGCTGTCTACTCCCATAACTTCTACCTGTCTAATTTTAGCACCTCATTTCTATTTGCCTTGTCTTCTTTTATTAGCAATTTAGCTGCTTTTTCCGATCATTATCCGGGATATTTTTCACTTTATCGTCTGTCTACCTCCATAACTCTACCTGGTGTATTTCAATGCCTTATGTCTTCTACTTCTTCACTTCCCCTGTTGCCACCTTAACATCAGTTTTGTCTGTATCAGTTCCAGTAACTTTATCCCTCTGATCTTTACAAACTGGACTTGTTTCTCTTCGTCGGCCGCTCAAAGTAATACGTCCAGCTTCTTCGCCGTTCCTGAACCACGTTAATTTCCGTGGTGTTCAACCCTATCGTCATCTTTTTAAAGATTTTTCTGTATTATTTTTTTAAAGTCTCTGAGAGCGTAATGAGTTTTATCCTTCTCGGAGTTTTCACTTCTTTTACTGTTACTAATAATGCAATGTTGTTCTGGATTGGTTATTTCTGTCCGGCGACCGTGCTTGTTTGCTCCGTTTTGCTGGTTCCTCTCCCGTGCAATTTTCGCTGTCTTGTTCTTCTTAGGTTCGTACACCACCCGAATCTCTCCTTCAGCAAATGTAATTAAGAACAGTAGCCGTCCATCGACGACACGATCAACGTTCTTCCATTACTCTCCCTGTAAAAAACCAACGTTACCAACAAAACAAAATAAAATATTACATTTCAAACTCTGATACTCTTGTATATAGATCCCCGTGTATTGTGTCTAAGTTCCAGTTGTGCTGTAAACAAACTTACATAACGTATTGGTGCTACTTTTACCCCGCATATGACTGAATTGTGGAACAATACATATTGTTCTTAGCATCACATCATCATCATCCGTATCATGACAGTTGCCTGCCGTCTTCTGCAACCAAATGCCATTCTTCCGTCCATCCATTGATCTTCCTCCATCTCTGATATTCAAGCTGCTTGTACCATTCTATCGCAAGTTTTTCTTTGTCTTCCTCTCTTCCATTGGGATCCATTCCTAACAATTTTGGGCAATCTTGCTCTGGTATTCCTTTTGACATGACCATACCACTGTCCTCCTTTCTTTTCTATAATGTTAGGATAGTCCAGCTCCTCTTGCACACCCATAATTTCCCTAATTTCCTTTCTTTCACATTCTTCCATTTCTAGATTTTCCAGCTGATCATCTAAAACATCCATTTCTGTACTTTAAAATTTATTTTTGTTTCCCTGGCATGAATTTCCAGACTTCAGCACCATATGTTTCAAATGCTCTGAATCATGTTTGATATATTTGTAATTTTTCTATTTTTTGTAATACTCTTTGCTCCACCAAACAGAGTAAAGCATTTTTGCTTGTTTTGTTTGTGCTCTTCTATTTTTAATTTCCACTGTGTTTATCCGCCTGAATGGTCTAATTTTTGTTCTAAATAAGTGCATTCATACAGTTTTAGTTTCTTCTCCATTGTTTGAAATTTATATTGTCCATTTCTTCTCCTAACACAGATATTTAGTTTTCTCAATGTTTATATAAAGTCCCCATTTTTCTATTATTCTTTTAGTTTTCCTAGACATGTTCTTGTTTAGGAACAAGAGTGTCACAAATATGGCTTTACGTTTGATCGCATTTTGGGACAAAATATTATTATTAAAGGAAATATGGTGTTATCATTGGAAAGGGAATCCTCAAATTACAACAATGAAACAAAAAAAAAAAAAAAAAACCAAAAAAATCACTGCTCACATGCAGCTTGGCGGGTTGATTTTTATGGGCTAGCGTCAAAGACTCCACAATTCCTCGTTGTTCCTGCGTCCCGTGCTAATGCGGGCCTTCCAGGAGTTTAATTTTCTGCATCCTTCCCGTTTCAGCAGTCGGTTTTCTCCACTTCCCCACAGTCGACGGCTTTGCAATGCTACGTTAAACTCACATCTGCGGCCTCACTCATTAGCATACATTATTCCGCGTGTAGCATTTGTAATTTGCTGTTGCACATTCAATGCCATTTTTTGGACTAATGCCGTAAGTTTTTTTTTTTCCATTGTTGTCTTTGAAAATTGCCTTTCCCACGGTATTTCATATTTCCTGTAATGGTAATATTTTCATCACACAACGCGTCGAACGTGTAGCTATATTTAATGATTCACCCTGTATTTCTTATTACCAACAAAAAATTATAAAGGTCCCTACCTAATCAGACGTTACACTTTTCCATGGATGTCATAATAACCTTTATTTACAGGTAAAATTTCATTACAGCAAGAATTATGCTCTAGGCTGACTCTGCAGTTATTTGCAACCACATCCCAATGCATAATAGAACATATGTTTTCACTAAATACTGTTTGACCAAAATATTCAAAATAATTTTGTTTCTGTCCGCTTTTCAAATGCGCTTTGTTGTTACAACATTTAACACTGATGCCATTTTGAAACAATTGAAATTCCAATGTATCTGGCACTGCGGCATGCATATACATCAATAACAAATGCCTTATTTAACTGGATTGAAATTGTAATTATTATATTTTTAGAGATTCTTCCATACAGAACATGTGCTAGGTGTATATATATCTTTTATTTGCTTTATTTCGAGAGCTAACTACATTTTTTTTACACACTTATGAGAGACGTTAAACCATTATTCAACCAATGGAAATGCCGTCATTACATCTGGTTTAGTTTACATAAACAACCCGGAAACTATATGCTCGGAAAGGGGGTTATCAGCCGTAATCAACTTGTATTTATATCAATTAGCGGAAGGGATTTTAAGGTTGAAGTTTTTGGTAGGTAAAAAGGGGAGAGAAGGTTCTTGAAAATACCTACAAAATGGTGCAAAAAATAAAAGGTGTTGCTGAAGACAATTGCATTTTAAAGGTGTAATCCAGTTTATATATCATTTTGCCCCTTATTTATAGTAGTCCATAAGAGGCAATTCATAGTTCTTTGGTTTATTGCAAAATTACATTCGCGGATGGAACATTGAATGAATGATGCCATCTGTTTCGTATAAATTATGTTGTTGAAATCTGAAAGTGCTTACAACTTATCCTTCTGAATATTCGCCATGTTAGTGTTATGAAAACCCAGTTGTAATAATAATATACGTTATGGTTGAGACTAGTAAATACACAGCCAAACAACAAGGCGGCAACCAGCACTAATCTCAACTTATTTTAAAACACAGTTGAAATGGGACATTTGACTTCACAGCTGCAGATTGGAACATTGGTTTCTGGGGTATAAATTATAGTTTAATATTTTATTAATAATGTTGACTTCTTATTTGAGAATTTAAAAAAGCTGTTCAAATAAGTAAAAATAATAAAAATTTCTATGATGATCTTGTCAGGAACATTTTGGGCTTTAGGCCGTGGTCTCGAGGCTTGAAGATCCCCAACGTTTTGCCAGAGGCTGCGTCTGGCATCCTCAAGGGTTGTCTTGAGGACAACGTCGGGGAACTTCAAGACTCGAGACTACGGCCTATAGCCCCAGAAATCTTCCAAAGTATCATCATAGCAACTATGGCCGTGAAAGCCTGAGTCATACATTTTTCTGTTTCTATTTTTTTAGAAAACGCAGAGTAAAAGGTGCTTGAAAGCATGAAAATTGTTAGTAGTCTCACGAAAGAGGGGCAAAGGTGCGGCAAACAATATGTGTTCATTTCCTCCCCAGTTCAAATACATATATTGATAATATTGGTACGAAAACGACTATATTTTTGGAAAGGGGCTGCACCCTCAAAATCCTTCCCTTAATTGACATAGTGGTCATTGTCCTTGGCTCTAGTGTCGAAGGTCGCAGGTTCAAACTTTGACTGGGGTTGATGGAGAAATTCAAGGGACTAAGTCTTATGGGAAGGACTTGGACCACAAGTACCCGAGTCTCAAGATTTTTGTGCTTGATAGTCGAGTAAAAATGTATATATTTTCCCAAACTGTCTGCTTTATTAACAGTGTCTGTTCATACTCTCTTTGGTCCAAAAAATTTCTAAAGATATTGTTTCTAAAATAGTCTTAGGGCCGCATGCCAATTAAAGTAGTCTGTGGTGAGCTGAGTTTTCAGGGAGAACGTGTCAAAGTGCGAAGTAGCGAGTCGTCTTGACCTGGTCATGCATGAAAGTAGTTTTTTTCGCACATATTGGGCAGAAATTACCCAGCATTCTCAGCAATAAAACCACTTCTGTTATTGTCGTCTGCTAGAGGAACGCCCATTTACGCTTGCAATCAGGCAAATAATACTGTACACGGACGATGTCTGCATTGCATGATATTACGCAGATTCTCCTGTTCTTTCCAGTTGAATTCTTTGGTAGACTCTATCCAATTCCTCTTCTCCGAGTATACTGAAAACAGATGATCGAAGTCTTGCAAGGTCCGACTATCTTGGATAAAAGCAGCAAGGTTTTCAAAGGTATCATTCATGTACCATCGGTTCCCATCGGGTTGGTCTACGATTCGTTCATATGACGAAAGTCCAATTCATCCAGGTAGCCTTAGAAATTTCGCAAATTTATTATCGCTATGAACAGATTTTTGAGGTATGCACAAGAAAAGTCTTTGGAGGCAACTTTCTCAGCAGAGAAACGACTTTTACGGTCTAATGCGTTATTAGATACGCTCCCTAACTTGCTCAGCAGAGAAGGCATTTTACGGTCTAATGCGTCCAAACATGCAACCTTTAGTCTGCATGCACATGAAGGACCAATTCTCCAGGAGATCCCAATGCTGAGGAATTAAAAGCATGTGATTGAGCAGTTGTAAATTTTTTTATATTGTTTTAGGATCTGTACACATGAATAGACAATATTTAACAATTGTGACATACTGAAAACTCGGTTTTGAACAGGGGTAAATGTTCTTGAGTGTAAATGGAGGTGTGAGAGTCAATCATTATTTCCAGCTGCTCTGGTCCGTAAGAGCCAGATAGGGTCCTGACATTAAACATCCAATTTTGATCCCCAACCCCTGTAGGTGTTTGTTAAGTATTTTATGAACTGTACATAACCAGTGATTTAATACATTGTCTTGTATATCAGCAACTTAAGTTTTCACCAAATGTAGACAGATTTTTTGAAGCTGTTAATAGTATTGAAAATACAATAGGAAGTATCATTAAGAGGTTTGTTTAATAATTAAGACATTTGTCTGTACATTCTTACCTCTTACGGTGTTTTTTTGTCGAACATAAGTTTCAAGGCTTCTGAGCCCCATCGTCATGGATTACAGTCTGTAATCGCTGACGATGAGGCTCAGAAGCCTTGAAAAATATGTTCGACAAAAACAACCATAAGAGGTAAGAATGTACAGACAAAATGTCTTTCTGAGCCCCATCGTCAGTGATTACAGACTGTAATCCATAACGATGGGACTCAGAAGCCTTGAAACATATGTTCGACAAAAACAAACATAAGAGAAGAATGTACAGACAAAATGTCTTAATTACTGTAATAATGTTTTCTGCAGCTAATTTTCATTAAGTCTTAACAAAGCCTTTACTTGGATGGGAAAGGCCCATTAAATGTTGGTCCAATTTAGGTTTGAGATTATATTACGAGCCTGAAATCTTCAGACTCGGAACCCATGGCTTTAAGTTCCTCCCAGAGAACTTTTTGTTTTCTAGGATCCAGCCATCTTAAATAATATATCGACCCCTGCGAGATTTTAACCCTTGGCTCTTGGGGCGAGGAACTTAAACCCCAGACCACAAGCCAGATATTGACATATATACTATTTTGTTAGAATCATATAAACAGAATTCAGTAGTTTATGTTTTTCTCTTCAAGTTTTATTAAGCATTGTGCCACAAAAATAAAAAAAAAAGGATGACTGCAAATTAAATTTCCTTGTGAGAAAGTAAGTAAATTGTTCCAGGTGACTGCCATTAATAATATTTACAAATGCAATCCTAATAGGCAGGTTGTCATTCTATTTATCAAATGTTTGTCTCATGATATGTGTAGTTTTACTGTACAGATAGAAATGCATTATAAATTCTCACATGCCTGTGCTGCACCCTCCCTTCTAGCCACTATTATGCCATATATTATATATCTGCAAAAAATGTGTTTATTTAAAGTTTTATTTTTAATATAGACCACGGCTATGGTCTCGGGCTAGCATCACTCCTTTGTATGGAAAGGGCCTGAGTTTGATACCCAGTTGTGACAGATTTCCTGGTGATTGTTTTATTGGTGGTTTTTCTGAACCTGTGGGACAAATGTTAGGAAACTTTAAGGCCCAAACAATCTGTGATCATCATCATATTCACCAGGTTTAGTATGAACGTGTGATGAGTGAATTGTACATTTTTTCTTAAATATTTGTGTTGTCTCGGGGAGGCCCTGGATTGGAGGTCCTCAGTAACCTTGTGTGACCAATGTTTAAAATCCCTCTCCCAACCTATAAGGTGAGAGGTTAAATTACAATAGAGAAGAGAAGATCTGTATAACATATGTGAGTGTTCCAAAGCACCTTTTCATGCTTTGGGTTACATCATATGTAGAAAGATAGCATTAATGTGGTCTGTTTTCATTATACGTAGGTGATGTTTACTTTTATTATGTATAACATAAGCATATTCAATATCCATTGTATCATTTTTTATAATAAAATAACGTATGAGTGATATGTTTTTATTACATGTAGATAACTAGTACCAATAAATTTATCCTTTTCTTTAATCATCAGGAAGTAACATTATGAGGTTTAATTTAATAATTCAGTTTGTATTTTTTAAACATTCTTGTGAAACACTGAAGCCTTGAAACATATGTCCGACTAAACTATCATATGGGGTAAGGATGTTTAAAAAATACAAACTCAATTATTATGATTGGTCGTTTCACAAAGAACTACAGTTTTTATCAATGACAAATTTGTCAAAATTTAGATAGAAAATTTGAGATAATATAATCTTATGTTAAAAACATATAAATGTATAAAATTTGTTTTATCTGCATTATGTTAATTCAAATTGTAAAATAAATTAATCATGAAATACAAATGAGAAAACATACAGTGATGGTCTTTAAGTAGACCATCTAAAATTTACTTTAAAAGCGGTCTTCTAATTGGGGATATCACCTCATCCTGAATACAATTGGAAAATGTTAACATTCTTCTTCTTTATTAGGAATTTCTCTACAATAGTTAACTACAATCCATTGTAAACTTTACTCCTCCATAAATCCCTATTCTCTGCATCCTCTCGACTCTATACTCCTATGCACTCCTTGAATCCACTTTCTTTTGGTCTCCCTTTTCTTCTGTTGCCCTCCGCTTCAAGATTTAATAACATCTCAGGTATCCTGTCATCTGACTTTCTCTTTATGTGACCAAACCATTTCAGTCTTCTTCGATAACTTGTAGAACATTTTGATCATCCATTGCTTCTGTGATTTTAGCGTATCTAATTTTGTCTCTTTTTGAATTTCTAGAAATCCTCCTCCAAAAGTGTGTCTCTGTCACCTGGTTGCTCTCTGCTTAATGTCCAATATAGTATAGGGATTTCCAGCCAACCTAGACTCTGCCTGTCACAAGCCAGGAGAAATGGGGAGTGATGGAGGAATAACACCTCTTTAAAAAACCAGGGTTCATTCTGGCCTGGATGATAGTACTTTGTGACAGCTCCTTGCTAGGATACGGCAACTGCTGCCTTGTAAGGATATGTTGGTTCGTCAAAGCCTAGAGGAAGGAAACCTTGAACAAAAATCATCTGGTCCTCCAGGTTGGGGGTTATAACAATGGCCCAGCTCCCCATTTTATGGAAAAAAATTAACTATGCTAAAAAAATTGATGTGAAGAAAATATCAACATCTGAATATAATTTATTGCAAGCACATTAATACTACTGAGTTCAGGTAAGATAATTGATTTGAGCAGAGGTTGCTGTTACTAATTTAAATATGTACAAATTGAAGACTAAACTCATATATCAATAGCTATCATAGAAAGATTTTGAATTTAGAAAACAAATGTCTTACACAGTTAGGCCTAAATAGGAAAACATGTTAATATTTTCATTTGTGATTGTTGTATTATTAGATTTCAATGGGATACAGGATTTAAATAACTACTATTCTACCCTCTGGCACACAGTGACAAGAATATAGCCTTCATTAGGTTTATTACATAATATGAGCAATTACAGGCAGTAAGACATTTATAAACTTATCAAAAGCATCGGCATTGGTTGGGAAGAGAGAGAGAGTCATCTTACAGAGGATCAGAATATATAGTCATAGGAATAATCCTTTCCAAGTAATTGTGATTGGTTTCAAAGAGTAGTTGTATGCAGAAATTTCACTATATTATAATACAGTAAAGAGATCTCAACACAGAATGGACAAAAATTTGATAAAGCGACTTCATGTTGGAAAAAATGCAATATTACAAAAAAATCATTACTAACTTAAAATTGATAGTAATTCACACTGAGGTATTTTTATGCAGTTTTATTTCTTAATGTGCCTACAGGTAAAAAAAAATGAGATTCTTATAATTGGTCAATTTCCAACAAAATAGACATAGATTACAGTCGACTAGACCATCAAACAGCAATCTCATTGGAGCAATGGAAGTCCCTACCGCTGACCAATCAGAAGGCAGATACAACTTACGAACACATTGCAGTGAACGTACAAATAAGACAGACAGCGGACAGAATTGCCAGTCTCAAGACAACCCTTGAAGATGCGAGACGCAGTCTCTGGCGAAACGTCGGGGAACTACAAGCCTCACGACCACGGCCTACAGCCCAAAAATCTTCTTCAAGATCATCATAGCAACTCCGGCCGTGAAAGTCTACGTGAATACAAAAAAAAAATAGATTTTTTAACCCAAATAAGTCCTGGGTGCCCTTAAAGAGTACAAATGTAACAGACTGTTCCATCATCACTTGCAACACCAAGGGTCTTGCTATAGCGATCCCCTTGTTTCGTTTTTGTTTTAACCAATTAAAATCCAGGTTAGCTGGTTGTTTCATTGATTTTTGTTTTATGTTTCCATCCCTGGCTTTCAGTGTATGTACAGCCTTTGGAAAAAATGATGGCACAACTCTTGATGGTGGAAAGTTAAAAGTTTTGAAGAGCGATTCACACGAGTAAGTTGTTACATGTGCTGTCTCCTTTGAGGTTAAATCCGGCGGCACAAGATTTATACCAATCATTATTGATAGAATTTCAACAAATTAATTTATTAATTGAATTTCTAAGTTAAGAGAGTTATCAGATGACTGAAAGCAAGTAATGGTCTCTTAAACCAATCAACAGTAAATTAGCGCTCACTTCTGATGCAGTATTTGTACCGTTCGCTTCAGTAGAGCAGTCAGATTGCGATGATGCAGGCTCAGGTTCGATCCTGGTCAGGAATTTTTTTTAATAATGTCATTTTTTATAATCCCTACACGTTACCAGGCTACGTTATATAAATAAATTTGTATATATAGGGAAATTAATTAATTAAAGGAAACAGCTCATATATATAATGAATAACAATTGTAAAATCTCGTTACTTTGTTAAAAAACACAAGGCATAACAAGATTGTCAGCCTCTAATGGAAATGAGTACCAGACGTTTGTTCTGGGGGTAAAGGCGGCTGTCATGCAGGGCTGACAACCCGGCTGACATAATGGGCCGATTGTCTAGAAAAAGTGGGAGCCTTAACCTCCTACTACCCCAAGGTCTGTTCTGGGATCACTCACATAACAAGATTGTTTATTGTAATCAAATGATAAAGAGAAAAATGTATGCCTGAACTGGGAATCGAACCCCAAACCTTCAGCTTTCTGTGCTGATGCTCTTAACCATTGAGCTAATTCAGGCTTCCTTGCCATCCAAGCATAAATCCTTCCTTTACCTTACTCTACTATTCCCACATTCAAATGCAATGAATCATCATTCACAAATACACAATGAATGGCTTCTACATTAAGAAGACATGAAGGGACTTATAACCGGAAAATTAATCATTATGTAATAAAAATAATTTGGGATTTTTTATTTAAATTTTGATATAAAAAAATATTTAAATAATTTAAAATTAAATATTATTTATTTTACAATGTTAAATATTATAGATGAATTTTGTAACATTAATGTAAAATGTAACAATTATTATGTCACATATATTGTTGTGATAAATAATAGAGAATTCACAGACAAAAGTTTACGACAAAAGAAAGATTCAATAATATGGTCTTTAGTCGGTCGAACATCAAAAATATCATTGGGTATCGAGGAATGAAGACGGGCTGATGATGTCATTACCAATCAGCAACTGACAACATTATTGTTGGCAACAAAAGAAAAGAAGATTTAAAATGGATCGACGCCATTGAGTCGTCTGGAAGTATAAATATAAATAATTGGTGATATATTAAATGATATTGGTTTAATCTACGTATAAAATGTAAATACAAACAATATAGTCTAAGGAAATAAATATATTCAAAATATATATATCCGGTGAGATATATGTAAGTTCCATCTTTAAATAAATACACCGAACTGTTGGTTCCAATTTGTCACCAGTTTAATTCACAGTGTTCTATGATTTTAATCAACTGATTTGTAAGTTACAAATATTGGCTTCCAACAATTATTATTATTTAATGAAGAAGTAAATGTTTTTATTTATGTATAAAATTTCTTCACTCATCACATTTGTGATAGCTTCAAATATTAGCGCTTCTCACCACGATTGTGTTGGTCATCGACTCCCCTGAAGGGATCTACATGCCGGTGCACAATTAAATAAACACACGAAATAATAAATTTAATGAAAGAAATAAATAACATCGAAGTTACGGCTTCAGACTCCACATAGCTATAGCATTATTTATTAAATTAATATTAAGAAGCTAAAGCTGTTACTATGATTGAAATAAGTAAATTAAAGTACACAACTAAATTATTGTAATAAAATGGGAAGGAAGCCTGAATTAGCTCAATGGTTAAGAGCATCAGCATGGAAAGCTGAAGGTTCGGGGTTCGATTCCCAGTTCAGGCATAAATTTTTCTCTTTACCATTTGATTACAATAATTTAGTTGTGTACTTTAATATACTGATTTCAATCATAGTAACAGCTTTAGCTTCTTAATATTAATTTAATAAGATTGTTTATTTCCACTAATAATGTAAAATGCGTCTGATTAATTTAAATTAAGACAAGTTAATATATAATTTCATTGTACAAGTAAGTCCTGCTTCATACAGACAGTTTCTAGCAGGGAACGGTCGTGGTCTAGTGGAGGGAGCTTCTATTTCCCACGCAGGAGGTCGCGTATTCAATCCCGCTGTCATGCTTTTCTCTCTCTCTCGTCCTTATCTCAATTAATTTTCTTTGTTTTGTTTATTTACAGCATTTACCGCACTACTTATATACGCGGAATTATTTTTCATTGCACGACACACAACGAAATAGAACGGATTTTAGCTTCTCAAATAGTTGTATACTTGTGAACCTCTGGTCATGCGCAGTGGCTTCGTTCTGGGACTTGAAAATTACCTGCGGACCAACAATTATTTCTAAGGCTGTACATATTGTGTTATCATTTCTCATTGCATATAAATTTAAAACATTAATCTTGTATTTTTTTTTCAGAAATAGCTCTTGCACTTAATTCAATCAGAAGCTTTATCTGTGTTCATATTATTCGTTTTTAAACATCTTAATGATGGACAAATTATATTTGAAAAGAAAAATATATGCCTAGACTAGGGTTTGAACCCAGGACCTTTGACTCTCTATGTCAATTCTCTATCCATGTGAGCTACCTAGACCTCCAATTTAAACACATATTTTTCTCTTATACATAGTTAACTCCCTAACCTCAAATGCTACGATTTTTGCAAATGGCAGTTTCTTTATTAAGAAGATATTTTATTGGGAATTTAAACATTACTTATAAAGCCATCATCATCCTGCCAGGTATTAGTCCTAGAAAAACTGTTACGGCCTGAGAAAGCGGTTTCCATGCCATCTTTTCATAGGTCGACCAAGTGACAGTTTCCCATTTGGACAGTAGTTCATTATTGCCTTGGGGATCCTGGATCTAGCCATTCTTGAGACATGTTCCTTCCAGTTTAGCTGATATCTGGAGATGTAGTCCAGTATTGGAGAGATGAAAGCAGACTAACAGCTTGTGAGATGCGCCGAACAGCTGGCTACACCAAATGGGATCGAAAGAAAAATGTAAAGTAATGTTTAAATTCCCAGTAAAATATCTTCTTAATAAAGAAACCGCCATTTGCAAAAATCGTAGCAACGGCTCGTAGCAATTGGGGTTAGGGAGTTAACTATGTATAAAAAAAAATACGTGTTTAGATTGGAGGCCTAGGTAGCTCACTTGGAAGAGCATTGACATAGAGAGTCAAAGGTCCTAGGTCCAAACCCTAGTCGAGGCGTATAAATTTTTCTTTTCAAATATAAGAAGCTTTATCTGTTGAACAGAGGAAGGAAGAAGTAGTTCTTCCGATCAACATAACATCAGTTGATGAGAAATTACTGAAGATGAAGCTGCCGAGGCTCTGAAACCGGTCTAGTTACAAGACTCGATGTGAGGTGAGGTGTATAATCTTAAATTAAACCTCGTACTGATCTTTTTCCTATAAAAGTTCAATACTTGACTAACTTAGTTGTTAACATTTCATGCATCTTTACCAGATGCCTGCTACGAACAGCACACTGTAAAGAATCAATTCAAATTGAGTGTCAAATGAGCCGTAGTGGTAACACTGATTAAGAATGATTTTAAAATATGAAAGCTTACTTTGTTCTTCACTTGCTTCTTGGTGTTCTCACTTCATCAAACTCTCCTTTAGTAAAGTTAGTGGTGAATTTACAGCCGAAGACAACAAACATCCAGTGGCGTTCACTACTGTATTCTTAAAATTTATTTTAAATTAATTTAATACGATGCAGAGACCAAGCTGTATTTGGTGCATCTTTTTGCTTTATAATTATTTTAACAGGCGGCTCCGTGGCGCAAGTGGTCTCACTGCTGAGGTCTCGAGATCGAGTCTCAGTCACTCCATGTCGGTTTCGTGGTGGACAAAACAGAGTTTGGGCAGGTTTTCTCCTGTTTCCCCTGCCACAATTTCATTCCATCATTTCTCCATACTCATCTCATCCATTCCATTCCATTCCATTTCATTTATTTATACCCCTGTGACGGTGCATCAGGCCAGCACCCTTGTCATTCTATGTGTTATATTGCAGATTTTCACGGATATAAGTATGAATAGTTTCTTGGGTTTTCTGAGTCTTGGATTCAAGTTCGGCCTCTGGCCACTGATTCCGACATTTCGGCATCATCTCACATGCCATTATCAAGGAATGATAAGTTCGAGTCACAGGTTTAGGTCTTATCATTCCTTGATAATGACATGTGGGATCATGCCAAAACATCGGAATCAGTGGCCACAGGCCGAACTTGAATCCAAGATGCGGAAAACTTTCATATTCATATATAGGGGTTCATCTCATCTCATCCCTGTACCCGACCCTGAGTTGGATGCAAGTTGAGGATATTATAATAATTATTTTATTGTTTCACTAAATAAAAAGTAAAGTCATCCCACTACAGGCCTCGGGAGGCCCTTGGGGTAGTAAGATGTTAAGGCTCCCACTTTCTCTAGACAATCGGCACTTGATGCCAGCCAGGATGTCAACCCTGCGTGACGGCCGCCTTTGCCCCCAGAACAAGCGCCTGGTACTCATTTCTGTTAGAGGCTGAGTCGACCCCAGTGCCATAGTGCTGCCAGAAGGTTTGGGTCAGTTTAAAATCCTGGCCCCGGGACTTGAACCCTCAATCTTCCGGCTTGTAGCGCAGTGTCTTAACCACTACGCTACGGCGTCCCCTGTTTCACTAAATACACATTAATATCGTTGTTAAACACGTAAATGAACAAATACTCTTTTTGCTATCCTTAAGATGCTCTGATGCAACAATTAAATCATTATATTTGAAGAGAAAAATTTTCACCTAGACCGAGACTCGAACCCAGGACCTTTGGCTTGCCGGGCCAAATGCTCTACCAACTGAGCTACCGAGGTGAGTTACGATCTAGATGCAAATTTCTCTCTTATATACGTTGTAATTCCCTATCGCCAAATGCTTTTGAAACCATTGCTTCTATCTTTGCAAATGGCGGCTTCTTAGTTAAGAAGACATTTATTGGATTTAACATTACTTTATAAAGCCAGTAAGGCTTCTAATGATGTTTTTATTATTGATTTAACACTTCTCAATGAAAGATAAATTATATTTGAAGAGAAAAAGTTCGCCTAGACCGAGACTCGAACCCGGGACCTTTGGCTTTTTCTCTTCAAATATAATTTATCTTTCAGTGAGAAATGTTAAATCAATAATAAAAACATAATTAAATCATTGTTTATTATTATTATTATTAAGAGTAAATTAATTTACCTGTCTTGGATATACAGGTGTGACATAACATGATACGTGTAAGTCTCACACACTGTGATGGCCAGGACATGTGGCACATATTGCAAATGAAAGCTTCTGGTAGGAAAACCCGAGGGAAAACACCCAGTTGGCAGACCAAGAATGAGGTGGGAGAATAACATTAACTATGATTTGAGGAAAGTCGATTATACAGGTAATGATTTTAAAGTATTAGCTTGGGATATGGATGTATGGAGAGGTTATATCCGCGCGGCTATGAACCTATGGGTTCGATAGTGCCAGTGAGTAAGTTAGTTAGTTTAATGAAACCTTCACTGGACCAGAGAGTACGGTTATACAAGACACTTTAAGGAGAGCAGCAGGGACACAAACACAATGAAGCAACCAGTCATTAAGTACACACAACAACTGGATGAATGAGTTCCCAAGGCTATGCTTTGTTATTGTCCAACAGGGAAGAGATCTCTGGGCCGTCCAAGGAAGCGCTGGATATAAAATTCATCATTGAGATCATAACAGGCCTCTAGGTCTAAGATGAAGAAATGATTATTATTATTATTATCATGTAATAAAAATAAAATGAATGTATATCATACAACTGTTAAAAGCATCTGCTTATGGAGCAGAACTTTTGCCATTAACAACAAAAACAAATAAGTACCTTTTGGCAACGGAAATGGATTTTATACGAATGGGTTGCAAGAATTTCAAGAAGAGAAAACATTAGGAACTCAGTTATAAGGGAGAAAATGAAGATTGAAGATGCTAATTATATTATTTTTGGTCTGGACATCTTACCTCAATATTAATGTTGATTTGTTCTTGAACATGTTTCAAAACAATTCTGTTTTATCTTCAGCTTTCCCAGACTGGTTTTATTTATGTTGCATTATGTTGCACCACCTGGATGTCGATGTCAGCTCCATCCTGTGGTTGGCCAAAGAACCTCCAAACAAGGTCACCCTCCATTGGAATATCAAAATTCATAACTCTGTTTCTGTTCTTCTGAATATAAATTTTTTCCCAAATAGTCAGCTCTTTTGTATTTTCTAACTGTTTTAATAATTTAGTGTCTGAATTTATATTATGTTTTTCAGACCAAACATGAGCAGCAACTGCAGATTTTTCAATTCTCCATTTTTAATATTTCTTATGTGTTCTTTGGTTCTAATTTTTAGGTTTCTTTTTGTTTTCCCTATATATATCTTTTCACAACCCATGCATTCAATTTGATATATTCCTGACTTTTATTTTTATCAGTTTTTTCATTTTTGTTGGTTTTTATTAGTTTATTTAAACTGTAGTTATTTTTTGGTGCTAATTTAATATTAAACTTCTCAAATATATTTTGAAATTTATTATGTACCCAGGGGTGATATGTGAATTTCCTATATTTTTTCATAGGCGGTTCTTCTTTTTCAAGATTACTTCTGTTTATCATTTTTTGTTTTTTATACTTTTTTATCCTTTTTTGTATATGTGATGAAAAAATTGTACATAAAAGGATAAAAAAGTATAAAAAAACAAAAAATGATAAACAGAAGTAATCTTGAAAAAGAAGAACCACCTATGAAAAAATATAGGAAATTCACATATCACCCCTGGGTACATAATAAATTTCAAAATATATTTGAGAAGTTTAATATTAAATTAGCACCAAAAAATAACTACAGTTTAAATAAACTAATAAAAACCAACAAAAATGAAAAAACTGATAAAAATAAAAAGTCAGGAATATATCAAATTGAATGCATGGGTTGTGTAAAAGATAAATATAGGGAAAACAAAAAGAAACCTAAAAATTAGAACCAAAGAACACATAAGAAATATTAAAAATGGAGAAATTGAAAAATCTGCAGTTGCTGCTCATGTTTGGTCTGAAAAACATAATATAAATTCAGACACTAAATTATTAAAACAGTTAGAAAATACAAACGAGCTGACTATTTGGGAAAAAATTTATATTCAGAAGAACAAAAACAGAGTTATGAATTTTGATATTCCGATGGAGGGTGACCTTGTTTGGAGGTTATTTGGCCAACCACAGGATGGAGCTGACATCGACATCCAGGTGGTGCAACATAATGCAACATAAATAAAACCAGTCTGGGAAAGCTGAAGATAAAACAGAATTGTTTTGAAACATGTCCAAGAACAAATCAACATTAATATTGAGGTAAGATGTCCAGACCAAAAATAATATAATTAAAATAACCTCAAAATATAACTTCCTAAAATTAAATATTTGAAGATGCTATTTTAGATTATATTAAAACTCAGCAATTAAGATGGTACGGACATGTCTAGCAAATGGAAGAGGATCAGTTATGAAAATGTGTTTTGGAATGGAAACCTGAGGGAAGACGAGGCAGAGGAAGACCTAAAACCTCCTGGAGTCAGGGAATATGTTTATACATGAAGGAGAAACATCTACAGGCAGGAGATTGGATGGACCGACAAAATTGGCTACTAGGAATCGGACGATGTCAAAGACATTAATCAACCGATGATCTATCTATCTAGTATTATTATTAATATTATTCAGGTGGGATTGTAAGTTAAGGTAACGATGAAATAAGAACTTACCAAGTGAGGTCAGTGAGGCGTGTATAGTGGATGTTGCAAACAGCTGAGCCTGCTGAGTGTCGTACAGCAGCACTGAGTTCTGTGTGGCGACGGGTACGGCAACGCAAACGCTGACTCTCTGTCATGCAGTTCAAACAGCAGAGGGCAGCATCGCACTGCCACAGTGAACTGACTGAAGGAAGGTACATCACCGGCCTGAAAACACGAGACATAGGCTCATCTCTGCTCCTGTGCATTACAGGGACTCTTATTAGAAATCAATTGAATCGTGAATTCTTCTTACCTCATACATCTATGTTATCCTCAGAGATGACTCTTGATACCGCAGTTGTGTGTTGAATAACATAGATTATGAGGCAACAAGAATTCACAATTGAATTGATTTTTATTAAGAAAACCTCATAATGTAAAATTCTTAACTCTGATATACGAAGAGGGACTCTTGTCATCTCAACTTCTCTCAAAAAACATTGAACTGAAAAACAGTTATTCTACCAGTTATATTACAGGAATGCGAAACATGGACTCTTACTTTAAGGGAGGAGAAAAGTTTATGAGTATTCGAGAATAAAGTTCTTAGGAACAATTTTAGACCAAAGAGACAAGACTAACAGACAGGCAAATGGAGAAGACTTCATAACAAGATACCAGATGTAATAAGAAGAGCAGACCTCTCTGTCTTGTTCTCTTCCGAGAGTGTGTTCAATCCATTTCCAATATTTAATTTCATTATTTTTCTAACTGTTTTAATAATTTTGTCTTATATTTGAAGAGAAAATTTTTTGCCTAGACCAAGACTCAAACCCAGGACCTTTGGCTTTGGCTAAATGCTCTACCAACTGAGCTACCGAGGTGAGTTGCGATCTAGACACAAATTTTTCTCTTATATTCGTTGTAATTCCCTCGTGCCAAATGCTTTGAAACCTTCGTTTCCATCTTTGCAAATGGCAGCTTCTTAGTTAAGAAGACATTTAGGAATTTAACACTAAAAATTTTGCGTCTAGATCGCAACTCGCCTCGGTAACTCAGTTGGTAGAGCATTTGGCCTGGAAAGCCAAAGGTCCCGAGTTCTAGTCTCGGTCTAGGCGAAAATTTTTCTCTTCAAATATAATTTATCCTTCAGTGAGAAGTGTTAAATTAATAATAAAAACATCAATTTTGTCTTAGATTAAATTCTGTGTTTTTCTGACCATGCACGTGCAGTTATTGCAGATTTCTCTATTTCTCCATTTTGAACATTTCTAAGGTGTTCTTTCAATCTTGTATTTAAGTTCCTTTTTGTTTTTCCTATGTATATTTTTTCACAATCTTTACAACCAATTCCTGATTTGTTGCCGTCTTCAATCTTTTCATTTTTGTTGGTTTTTATTAATCTACTCAAATGATAAACTGTTAAAAAAATTCAGGAAATTTACATACCATCCTTCAGTACTTAATAAGTTTCAAAATATTTTCAGCAAATTTAACATTACGTTATCACCAAAAAATGATTACAGTTTGAATAAATTAATCAAAACCAACAAAAATGAAAATATTGATGAAGGCAACAAATCAGGAATTTATCAAATTGATTGTAAAGATTGTGAAAAAATATACATAGGAAAAACAAAAAGGAATATAAATACAAGATTGAAAGAACAGCTTAGAAATGTTAAAAATGGAGAAATAGAAAAATCTGCAATAACTACACGTGCATGGTCAGAAAAACACAGAATTGAAACTACGATAAAATTACTAAAAGTTAGAAAAATCTATGGAACTCACAATTTGGAAAAAAATTCGCATCTGCAAGAATAAAAAGAGAAAACCATGAATTTTGAAATTTCTAAAGAAAAAGAAAAAAAATTTGATTTGGAAGTTCATCGGTCAGCTGGCAGAGGGAGCGGAGATCAACTTACAGGATGGCCAACCACAAAACACAGAAGTGGACAGTCACCAGGAATAGTCTAGAGGGTTGTTGGAGTTACCTGGAGAACATGTGTCTACTGAATATGTGGGTGGCGTTACTGTTCTTGTCGTTGTTCTCTACGATCCCTGAAGGCACGATGAGCAGCTGGCCATCTGGTGTGAAGCTCAGCCTCCTGAAGAAGGACTTGATGAGTGTGTCGTCGTACAAGAGACGCCGTGAAGTTCAGATGTTTCAGGCACCGGCAGCTGTGCCTTGCTCATGAGCTTCTTGGTGTTCACATTGTACACACGACACATTCTGTAACATCGCGGGGTCTGGGTTTTAAGATCATAAAATATTGGATACAGTATTACCCCACTTTTACGCTTTCCCCCTTTTACAACATTTTTTAAAGGTCCCTTCAATTTGCAATCTATTAAAAACCTCGCTTTTATGTTTATGAAATTTTGTTTTCTCGCAATTTATGTCACATCAAGTTGATCTTCAGCGTTAAAGATCGAAGATATTTGATCAATTATCTCGCTTCTGTAGAATCGATATATAGCAGAGCAAGTTCATTAAGACAATCTATAAAGAGCACAAACATTTCTCACCCGTGTACTTGTAAGGCTTAAATCTCTCAATAAAGATTCATAGTGCTGCTTGCTGAACCTCTCCTTGTTATTTATTTTTTAAATGGTGAAAGTAACAGAAATAAAGTAATTTTATGTTTTCAGCACATTACATTCATCTATTAAAGGAGGTTTAATTTAAAATGAAATTCTTTACACCTCACTTGTCTACTAAATAAACAAAAGACAGGATATGAGGTGAGGTGTAAAGAATTTTATTTTAAATTAAAAGAAACATTACATTATTTAGCCAATATTGTATATTATCCCAGTCAGTGCATGTTCTAGAATGGTTGCTGAATGTGAGCGTCAACATTTTTTACCTCCTCCTCATTTCCCACAATTTATACTTTCCCCCAATTTACACACATTATCCCCGTGGCCCCTTGAAAAGTGTAAAAGAGAGGTAATACTATAGTTATTTTTCAATCTGCTAAAATGTAAAAATATTTCCTAAAAAAATATTTGCTAATTTGAAAATACAACAGGAAGTAACATTAAATGTTGTTGTTATTAATTTAACACTTCTCACTGAAGAATAAATTATATTTGAAGAGAAAAATTATACCCAAGACCTTTGGCCTTCAAGGCCAATGCTCTACCACTGCGCTACCTCAAAACTCCAATCTATTTCTCTTCAAATATAATTTATCCTTCATTGAGAAGTGTAGAAGCCCTACTGGCTTTATAAAGTAGTGTTAAATTCCCAATTAATGTCTTCTTAAACAAGAAGCCGCTACTTGCATCATCAAACAAATGCTCGTAGCATTCGGCACTTGGCAATTAACAATGTATAAGAGAAAAACTTCTATTTAGATTGGAGTAGAGCATTCGCCTAGGAACCCAAAGGTGCTGGGTTCTAACCTCAGTCTGAACATATCATTTTTCTGGTAAATCAAATGTTTCTTACCTCTCCTCATATAAATCTTCTAAGTAGATTGTGATTTCGAGACCATAACTGTCTCATCTTCAGTACTTTTTTGGCGACTGATGTTATGTCGATCGGAAGAAACTCTTCTTCTTCCCTCTGTTTGGTGGACAGATGAACCTCTGGATCTGGTCAAAATTTGCAGGAATTTTGATGTGATCTGTCCACCAACAGAGGGAAGAAGAAGAGTTTCTTCCGATCGACATAACATCAGTCGCCAAAAAAGTACTGAAGATGAGACAGTTATGGTCTCGAAATCGCGATCTACTTAGAAGATTTATATGAGGAGAGGTAAGAAACATTTAATTTTACCATAAATTAAACCTGAAGAAGTAGTTAACTTTGTCCCACGTTGTGGTGACATTTTGAAGAAGTAGAAGAATGTATGATTACAGCGAGACTAAATTGGTTCTTAGAAAGTAAAAAGCATACTAACAACAGCACAAACAGGATTGAGACAACATCTATCTACAAAAGAAAATACAATTCAACTTTCTCAAGATGTTAAAGAATCTTTCAACAAAAATCAAGATACGCTAACAGTTTTCATTGATTTTGAAAAAGCATGACTCAGTATGGAGATACACATTACTTGAAAAACTCACAAGACTTGGCATTCAAAACAATATGTTAAACTGGATCACTCAGTTCCTTTCACAACGTTTCTGTGCTACAAAATACAATGACAGTACTTCCAAATTCCAACAAATAAAAATGGGCCTCCATCAAGGTGCAGTACTAAGTACAACCCTGTTCAACATCTACATCAACCATCTGCCACCAGCTATATCAAACACAGAAATAAAGACAGCTCTTTTTGCAGATGACAAGATTATGTGGACATCTTCCTCACAAATAGAAATATCTAAATTTTCTATGGATAAGACTCTTAACCTGTTAGAAAAGTGGACCCACAACAATTTAATGGCCATTAATACACACAAAACAATGTTTCAAATATTTAGCTTCAAGAAAAAAGTCCCAAAACTAAATCTACAGTTCAAGAAAACAAACCTGAGACAAACAAATATCTAGGGACAATTTTTTATTCAAAATTATCTTGGAGAAAACATATTGAAGCAGTAGTAAACAAAGCAACGAAAAGATTATCAATCTTAAAAAGATTAGCCAGAGCAAAGTTGGATAGTAACTGCCAGACTCTGAACACCACGTATAAAACATTCATCAAGCCAATACTTCTATACAACGGGGAGGTAATAATCACAGCAAATAACTCGAACCTAAATCGCCTAGAAGTATGGCAAAATCAGGCTTTACGGCTTATAACTGGCACAGCTAAATCAACCCCGATCACAGCAATGCAAGCACTAACTCAGAACCCTCCAATACGTCTAACTTTAGAGGAACAGGCAATAACACAACATGAAAAAATGGTTCGGTTAACAACATCAAAATGGAAAAAAAGACAGTTACAACCAACCAAGTTGAAAACACAAGCAAGTTTCATGTCCAAAGTAACAGAAATAAAAACAGATTTGAATCTTCCTAAATCTAAAGAAAATATTTTGATCAGAGATAACCCTCTTACTTTTGAACCAATTAACATTCAGCTAAATCTAGAAGAACCAGTTACAAAATCTGAAACTCCCACACTTGTACTAAAAGCTCTAGCATTAGAAGCTGTGAATAAGAGATATCCACCAGAAGAATGGTTACATGTCTACACAGATGGATCTACTATTGATAACAACTCAGGATCAGGAATTACATGTGCATTATTTTCATTTTATCAACCAGCAGGATACCACACAACAAATTTTGATGCAGAAGTAACGGCTATTCATATTTCACTCCAACAATTACTATACAGAATAAATAAATTTCAAAATGCAGTCATACCCTCTGATTCTAAGGCAGCAATATATGCAATAAATTCACACAAAATTAAGTCAATACAAATTAAAGAGTGCTACAAAATGATTCAACAACTCCAAAAACTACAGAAAAGAATTCAATTTTTTTTCAATTTTTTCAATTATTTTTAGATTTTGAAAAGGCCTATGATAGAGTCAAACGGGACATAATGTGGAAAATATTGGAAAGCTACCAAGTCCCCAATAATCTAATAAATGCTATAAAAAGTTTATATGAAACCACATTTATAAAAGTAAAGTTAGATCATGGGAAAATAACAGATAAATTTGAAATTAACCAAGGTTTAAGACAGGGATGTGGACTATCTCCATTACTGTTTATTCTATATCTAAATAAAATTGTCCAGGAGTGGAAAAAACTAAACCCCCCAGGAGTAAAAATATGTAGAGGAAATCAAATACAAACAATAATCTTCGCAGATGATCAAGTACTTCTAGCGGAGAATGAAGATGATTTGCAGAGATCAGTGTTTAAATTGCAGAATACCCTAGAAAAATACAACATGAAAATATCTGAAAATAAAACCAAATCCATGGCAATCACTGGAAAGGAACTTTCGAGAGTAAAAATAATAATAAATAATAAACCAATAGAACAAGTAACACACTTTAATTATTTAGGTAATAATATATCACAGTTTCATAATCAAAAAGATGTGGAAACAAATTTAGAAAAATATAACAGATTAAATGGTATAATTAGGAGAAATTTTGGAAAACAAATGAGGAAAGAAATCCAATTGAGATTTCATAATGCCATAGCCAAACCTGCTCTACTATACGGAAGTGAATGCTGGACACTTCGAGCAAAAGATAAATCCCGCATTAATAGTTCACAAATGAGATTCCTCCGATCACTAACTGGAGTAACATTAAGGGATAGAATGAAAAGTGATGAGATAAGGATGCAGTGGAATAGTAGGGAAATGGTTGAACATATACAAAATTATCAGATTAAATGGTTCCAACACGTCCAGAGAATGTCAAATTCCCGTTTACCCAAAGATGATTTACCACCTCAACCCTAATGGCAAAAGAGACCTCGGAAGACCCTTCAACCGATGGAAGGATCAGTTTTTGTAGTCGCAGAACGGGCATCATCACCCAATACTGCATTCGGAAGAAGAAGAAGAAGAAGAAGAATTCAATTGCAATGGATACCTGCACATTGTGGAATTGCTGGAAATGACACTGCTAATTTTTCTTGCCAAAAAAGGCTCCAATTTAATTCAGAATACTACTAAAAGCTTACCTTTCACAACGATAAAAAGAATAATTAAAAACAAATATAAAACCAAACAAAACCAAGACCTATGTAATAAAGCCAAAGACAAAAAATGGAATATTTTAGTAAAGAAGCCAAATATTATTCCAGAAATTCCATGTAAAACTACAGTAGCAAAATTTAGACTGCTTATAGAATATGACTATTTGGCCAAACATTTGTATAAAATAGGAATCTACACGAATCCAAATTGTGCTCTATGCAACAAAGACAAAGAAATGAACGAAGAACAACTACAGACCTGTTGGATCCACCATAGAGAAATATTGGAAAGCAAGAACGCTAATGGCTTCATTGCCAAGGCCCAGCATTTGAAAACAACAACAACATGTATTATTAAATGTTTATTATACAAAACTTTCCTCATTAGAGGATTGCCTCAAGGACAAAGTGATACAGACAATTAATTTTTGTAATTGATGAAATTACAGTATAATACAAACTTAATCTATCTATCTTCGGGTTTTTACAGCTGCTGCTGTCTTCCCGTGCCAAACCTCCAAAGCCTATGATCTTGGGCATCTTCAGTGCTAAGCCCTCTTGCTTGCATTACTATCTTCATGCTTTCCTTCCATTTTAACTTTGGTCTCCCTCTTGGTTGCCATTGATATAGTAGTTTCAGCTATCGCTCATCTTCCATTGTTAAAATATGTCCTAACATTTTAATTCCTCCTCCTCAATTCTTTCAATTATGCTTTCTTCTGTTTCCATTTCCTTATTTGTGACATGGTCTACAAACTTAATAATGGAAAGTTGAATTGAAATTTTATAAAACATAAATAAATCCTATAAATTATTATTTATTATATTGTCTAAGAAATTATTCAGCAAGATTATTTTCTTTAACTGTTTTTGTACTTACAAAACTAGAATATAATGTGTAAAAAGGACCACACTAGCCCAAACAGTATAAAAAATTATATGTGACAAAGAAGAGATCATGAACCTTATACTGAGAGAGTTAATTTGAAAACATTACTTTAAAATTGTGTTTATATGGTTAGCATTATGATGATTAGAGGGCAGATTTTTTTGTATATTAGCATGTTTTATTCCTTGAAATTTAAAGATATGCAAGTGTGAGTGAGAGAAATGTGTTTCATGCTATGGGGGAAGTTTTAGTGCATATAAATTTATATTCATGGTATTCTAACACAAGCATATTTTAAGTACAGGGAGAAAGGATTTATTCAAGGATCAAACAACACAATGCACAGTGATCCAGAATGCGAAAAAATCGGCAAAAATCTGGAAGCCACTATTTGGGCTGCAAACCAATCCACATGTGTAAGATTAACTATTTTAAGAGTAAAAAAATCTAGGTCTGCATACTTGATGCGAGGTCCTTTAATTAGTTGTTATATGCAAAGTATTCATTATTACTGATTTAACAAACAATTTATTTGCAAGATACTTTGAAAAATAGTTTAATCTACAGTCACAAATAGGCCTATTCATTTAGATAATAATAATAATAATAATAATAATAATAATAATAATAATAATAACAATAATAATAATAATAATGTATTTGTATTGTAAGCCTATGTTTTCCCTTTACAGAGATTTAGGTGCTCTCCCCCTACAGGGAAGAATTTGAACCATACTAATTTAGTTACACTTGTTTTCGTATAGATGTAATAATAATGTAAGAACTGAATTTTGTAACTATATGCCAGGTTGTATGATCTAACAAATTCTGTAACTGCACATCTGCAAAAGATTCACTAAAAATCCTTACTAGAATAATAACATTCTTTACTTTCAAGGATACAATTAAATGATTGATAGATATTACCATGCCTTGTGCTCGTATAAGCACATATTGCCTTTGGCACAAATGTTTATTTGATTATTCTGATCTTGCCCTGCTGTTTCACAGAAAACTTTGTACAGTTCCATTCTAGATTTGTAGAATTCCATAAAAGGCCACTGCAAATTACACAACTGGATAATATCTGTGAAAATTTAGATATTAGTAAGCTTAAAGAACTGCCTTATTTCATGGCATTGCACTACTGCTATCAGCTGCCAGCTATTGCAGCAACAGTAGAATTCCTGTCCTGAATGCAAGTGCACACATGCTCACGGGCAGCAAGGTCATGTGTTATCTGCACAATACGAGTTTATTAATGTGCTGCGTAAATCTAAAGCTGCAAACTTTTGCAAAAGTTTCCACCCGCGCCAGTTTAGTAACACTTTAAATTATGATCCATATTTGGTTCGTCTTCAGGGCTTATAGGCCATGGTCTGGTTGTCTTCTTACTCGACGTTTCGTCTACTGCTGCGGTAGACCTCATCAGGAGATACTGCGTGCTCTCTGTGAACTCCTCAACAGTCGGCTGCAGACTGGCTGGTGGTTGGAAACTGTCTCTCTATTTATAGCAAAACCCCGGGTGGAGGAGGGGTTTTCTGCACGGACCGAGTGTTTTGCAGTTGTGCCGTTTGCAGAAGTCATAGGCTTCATTGTAGTGTTATGCAGTGCTGGGATCCAAATTTTGTTTATCTTCATGGTTTCTTCTTTTTTGTTGAAGGAATTTTTATGTTTATATATTTCAATGGCTTCTCTGTATAGTCTGGTGTAGTAATGTGATGTTTGTGATAATACCTGAGTATCTTCGAATCTTATAATATGTTGTTGGTTGTTCATCAAGTGTTCCGCTACGGCCGATTTTTCATTTTGTTTTAGTCTGCAGTGTCTCATGTGTTCTTGTAATCGTGTGTTGATCATTCTTTTTGTTGTACCGATGTACACCTCTCCACAACTGCACGGGATACGATATATACCGGCATGACTTAAAGGATCTCTAGTGTCTTTGGCTGGGCGCAGTATATTGCTGATTTTTTGTGTTGGTTTGTAGGTTGTTGATATGTTGTATTTCTTTAATATTCGTCCAATTTTCTCTGTTGTTGTTTTGATATAAGGTAGGTAAACCTTACCATTTATCTCTTCCTTGTTTTCGTTTTCGGGCCTATATTTCTTGGGATTTATGGCTCGATGAAAATCTGTTTTGCTGTATCCATTGGTAAGAAAAGCTGCATGGAGATGATTGATTTCTTCTTGCAGATACTGTGGTTCCGAAATCCTTTTGGCTCGTTCAACCAGGGTTTTTATTATTCCCACGTTTTTGTCTCGGATGGTGGTTAGACTGTTTGTGTAGGTATCTGTCTGTGTGAGTATTTTTCCTGTGAATCTTGTGTCCAAGTGTCATGTCTTGGTTTCGAATTACCAAAACATCCAAAAACGGTAGACTGTGTGTGTTTGTTCTTTTTCCAGGGTGAATTGGATGCTGGGACAAATCCCATTTATGTGTTTCTTGAAGTTATCTAGTTCCTCCTCACCGTGCTCCCAAATGACGAAAGTGTCATCCACATATCTCAGCCAAACTGTGGGTCTTAAGGTAGCATTCTCCAAAGCCTGTTTTTCAAATTTTTTCAATGTAGAAATTTGCTATTACGGGACTTAATGGACTTCCCATGGCCACGCCATCTATTTGTTCGTAGAATATACCTCTCCATTGAAAATAAGATTCTGTGAGACATATGTTGTAGAGCACTGTTATGTCTGGAGTAAAGAGTTCTTGTAAGTATGTCATAGTATCTCCGATAGGTACCTTAGTGAATAATGCAACCACATCGAAGCTTAGTATTATGTCATTCGGCTTGAGTTTCAGAGTGTCTATCTTTCCTTTGAAGTGCGTGGAGTCTCTTACAAAAGTGTCGGTTTTACCAATATATGGTTTCAGCAGTGAGGCGAGTTCATATGTAGGTGAACCAATGGCCGAAACAATAGGTCTGAGTAGTGTTCCTTCGGCCATTGGTTCACCTACATATGAACTCGCCTCACTGCTGAAACCATTTTTTTTAAGTCCGAAATAAAAGTTATTAATTTTATTATAATTCAGATGTGGGCTTTTTCCCGTGCATTAGCAATAAGGCATAGGTCTATTTGACACAATTATAGTGAGAGGCATTAAAATAATTATCACAAAAAGTGTCAATAGTATGCCCAAAATGTGGCATAAGTCCACTGCTGTGGTCTCAGGTAGCGTGCTGCCTTGTCACACAGTCGGGACAGGCTCCTGGGTGAGGTTTTTTTTAGAGTTTTTCCTCACCTGGAAGATATCCTTATCATTTTCATCATCGGGAAGCTACCACACCTATAATTCCCTAGTAAAGCTGCAAAACATAGCATGAAAATGTTATGAATGCAGTGAAAGACCTACCCTCTGGCAGAATTACTATGGAATGGAAAGGAATAATGCATAATTTGTGGCCCGAGAATTAGATCTAATAATTACTGTAGAGAATAATTTATTTGATAGATTGGTACCCTATCTATTTGTGTGGAGGAGTGTTTCAGGTTTTTTTCCCTCTAATGGAAAGTAAAAATTACTATTTTTGCGAGTTGTTTTACACTCTGGGTCACTGTGCAATGGTGAGTTTAAAATGATCACCCAGAAGTGATCGAAGTGCTAGAAGTCACTCTGACAGTTAAGAGTATTCAATCAAATATTAAATTTGCCATAATAAACTCACACAATAAAAAATAATTTAAGATTTCTCTCAAATACGGGTGTAACTGACAATTTTGTGTAACTCATTTTAAATTGAACACTATCATATAACCAAGCTCAGGCATGCAGGTAAAATGCCATACATTTAACAGTATGCCAACTATTACTGAGAGGAAGTTTGGAAAAAATTACATAAATAACAAGCAATATTGTATTTAATTTTAACATTTCAAATACATTTCATTAAAATTATGGTTACTCCCTTAAGTGGTCTGCAATGATCATCTATACACCATTGAAATGAACTTGCCGATTTCCTGTGAAACTAATGATGTTATTCTCAGAAATAAATGTGGAATCATTGTATCCCCACCCATTCCATTTCAGCAGTTGCTGCCTCAAACAAAAGAACACAACACAAACACTTAGTTTTTCAAGAGGGCGAAATAATCATACAATACTCTGATAAGTTCACCAAAAATATTTTCAGAGTTCTTTTTCTCCAATAATTTAATTTCAATAAATTCATATATTTTATTATCCCAGTAATTTTCTTCTTCTTCTTCTTTTTAACTGGTCATACAGTAGTATCAGAGACATTAGCTTCCTGATGGACCTTTTTCAAACCTTTTCTGTAGGTTTTTGGGTTGGTCCAGTGGCTCATGCTCACTTTTCAATCTATCTGAGGTTTGCGGCTGGTTCCGATGGATTTTTCAGGAATAAAATTCCTGAGTATGATTTCTGAAAAAAGAAAGCAATGCCATGAGTTCCTGAGTATAGATTTCTGACATCATAAACAGAACCTCAGCATCAGAGCAAAATTTGTTAACCTTTCACATGTGTAATGTGTGTCATCTCAATCACTAGACAAATTTTCATATTTTTGTGATACAAATATAATGTGAGATAGATACAGTCCACAGACGAGGAGAATGAAAGCAAGGGACGAAGGGGGGCATGGGGAATTGCAAGAGATACAATAGCTTACTACATGAGAATTTACAAACAGTCCATGATGTAGATTATTTCAGGTGTATTCAATTTTATGTTATATTTTTGTGTTTACAGTAATAAATTGCTCTTCTTATATTATTTTTAGTCTTACCTCAATATTAATGTTGATTTGTTCTTAACATGTTTCAAAACATATTCTGTTTTATCATCAGCTTGTCCAGATAAAACAGAATTGTTTTGAAACATGTAAGAACAAATCAACATTAATATTGAGGTAAGATGATCTGACTAAAAAATAATATAATTAAAATAACCTCAAAATATCACTTCCTAAAATTAAATATAAATTGCTCTTCTTATTCAGTTTAGTTACTTAACTTTACTTACTCACTGGCACTTTCGAACCTGTAGGTTCATGGCCACACAGGCATAAGCTCTCCATACATTCCTATACTGAGCTAATGCTTTTCCAATCATTCCCTCTATAATTCTACTTTCCCTCAAATCATAGTTAATGTTACTTACTTACTTACTCACTGGCACTATCGAACCCGTAGGTTCATGGCCGCGCGTACATAAGCTCTCCATACATCCCTATCCTGAGCTAATGCTTTCCAATCATTTCCTGTATAATCTACTTCCCTCAAATCATAGTTAATGTTGTTCTCCCACCTCATTCTTGGTCTACCAACTGGGCGTTTTCCCTCTGGCTTTCCTACAAGAAGTTTCCATGCACGTCTTTCATTCCCCATACGCGCAACATGTCCTGCCCATCGCAGTCTACGAGACTTAACTGTTCTTATTATATCTGGCTTCCTATAAAGACCATGTAGTTCATTGTTATGTAGTCTTCTCCATTCACCTGTCTGTTCATCTCTCTTTGGTCCAAAAATTTTCCTAAGAACTTTATTCTCAAATACTCGTAATCTCCTTTCCTCCCTTAAAGTAAGAGTCCATGTTTCGCACCCATATAATATAACTGGTAGAATAATAGTTTTATATATTTTCAGCTTAACGTTTTTTGAAAGGAGTTGGGACATCAAAAGTCTCTGCAATGCATAATAGCATGCATTTCCAGAATTGAGCCTATGTTTAATTTCTTTGTGCATCTCATTCCTATTTGTGATTATTGTTCCTAGGTATTTGAATTCAGCCACTTCCTCAAAATTTCCCTCATTTGTCATTAGCTGTCCATTTCCATTATATAATGAATTTCTACGTGTGACCATATATTTAGTTTTACTGATATTTACTTCCAGTCCTAATTTCTTAGTGTTACTCAATAGTGTGTGCGTGTTGGCCTTTAGTATCTCCTCGCTATCGGCCAGTAGTACTACATCATCAGCATAAACTAACAGCTTATTAATACCATTGAGTTGTAAGCCTTCCTCATTCTCTAAAGATTTAATGGCATGCTCTAGTACAAAATTAAATAGTAGAGGAGATAGTGCATCTCCTTGCTTCAACCCATTCTGGATTTCAAAAGTGTCTGAAAACTGTTTGCCTACACGCACCCTACTCTTTGAGCCATTTAGACACATTCGTATAAGTCTAACTAACTTTTTAGGAATTCCGAACTCCAGCAGGATACTATATAACTTCTCCCTCTTAATTGAATCATATGCTTTTTTGAAGTCTACATATAGTTGATGTACAGTACCATTATATTCCCATTTCTTTTCTAAAATCTGTCTTATACTAAAAATCTGATCTGTTGTAGACCTGTTTCTTCTAAATGCACATTGATGATCTCCTAGAATGTCATCAATATAGGGAGTAAGTCTGCTTACTAATATATTTGTTAGAATTTTGTACGAAGTTGAAAGTAATGAGATGCCCCTGTAGTTGTTGCAATCAGTTTTATCTCCTTTCTTATAAATTGGTACGATAATTGATTCCTTCCATTCATCTGGAAGAGCTTCTTTTTCCCAAATCATACTAAGCAACCAGCGTATCTTGTCCATCAATTTTTCTCCCCCTGATTTTATCAGTTCTGCTGGGATCTCATCTGAACCTGATGCTTTATACATCTTCAATTTTTCAATTGCCATTTCAACCTCTAATGCACTTGGCTCTGCGACTAGCATTTCTGCTGTCTGTAACTTATCCTCCTCAATGTCCTGTTCTGTATGTACATTTAATAGCTGATTAAAGTAACTTTTCCATCTATTTAATATACTCCTGGAATCTGCAATCATATCCCCATTTTCATTCCGAATTATGTTTGTTCTAGCCTGAAACCCTTTCTTCTCTATACTAATTCCCTGATATAATTCTCTAATGTTCCTATTTTTTGCATTCATTTCAAGATCATTAATCTTCTCTCTCAAATATTCCCTCTTTTTACTCTTTAGTAACTTGGTGGTTTCCCGTCTAACACTACCCAATTGCTCTAAATTTACCTCATTTGGCTCGTGTAACCATTTCATTTTTGCTAGCTTTCTTTTCTTTACAATGTCGGCACATTCCTCATCAAACCATTTCTTGTTTTGCCTCTTTTTTAAACAACCAATGCTTTCTGATGCTGACAATTTAATAGTATCTCTTATAGCCTCCCATTCTTTATTTATATCAGTTTCTTCTTCGTTTGCCACATTGTCATCTGAAGATTCCAGTACTTCAAATCTATTAGCAATTTTGATTTGGTATTCTTGCCGCATTTCATCATTTTTCAAGTTTTTTAATTCATATTTTACAGAATCATCTTTAGCGTTTGTTCCTCTCATAAGCGATAGCCGTTGTCTGATTTTCACTCTGACCAGATGATGATCCGAATTGCAGTCTGTCCCTCTAACTGATCTAACATCAATGATGCTACTGTGCCAGCGTTTATCCACTAATACATGATCTATCTGGTTCCGAGTTTCTCCATCTGGGGACGTCCAGGTGTATTTATGAATATCCTTATGCTGAAATGTTGTGCTCTTAACAATGAGATTCTTTGATGTGGCAAATGTGACTAATCTAACCCCGTTGTCGTTACTATCTTCATGAAGACTGAATTTGCCTATTGTTGGTTTGAATATATCTTCCCGCCCCACTTTTGCATTAAAATCTCCTAAGACAATTTTCATATGATATCGTGAAAGGCTATCAAATAAGCATTCTAATTCTTCATAGAACTCATCCTTGATCTTGTCATCTTTATCTTCTGTGGGGGCATGTACATTTACAATTATAAAATCATGTCGTTTACCCTTTAGAATTATGTATGATATCCTATCACTAACAAACTTAATATCTCGGATAGCGGATAGGATCCTCCTTCTGACTAAAAAACCCGTTCCAAATGCAGGTCTTTCTGCACCCCCATAGTATAATGCAAAGCTTCCTGATTCCTGACTACCTTCTCCTGGCCACCTAACTTCCTGTAAAGCGACTATATCCAAGGGCGATTTATCCAATTCCCGCGTTAATATCTCTAGTGCCCCGCTATTGTATAAAGTCCTAACATTCCATGTTCCTAGGAACATGTCCCTGTGTTTGAGCCTTTGGCATGGGTTCCCTGAAGTAGTCCCCGCCCGGAGAACCGAATGGGGGACTATTTGACCTCCGGAAAATTTTACCCCAGTTGAACCCATGTCCGCATTTCTTGACGGTTGTATTTTTACGGTGAAAGATCGTCACTCTTTCGCCCAAGGTACTTTTTTCGTCTGGCTTATCACCTTCGACCAGTCCGGCATGGGTAACCCTATCGGCAGCAATGCTACCGCCGGCATAGCTCTCAGGATCATTTAAGCACACAAGCCACTCCACCACGACAAGGTAAAGATACCATGGAACTTGCCCACCTATTGACCACTTTCTCTGGTTTTCTACAAGAAGTTTTCCCACCAGTCTTTCATTCCCCATTTATGCCATGTGTCCTGCCCACTATGTAATCTATGAGGACTAAACTATTCTTATTTTTACATCTTATTTGTCCCATAAGATTATGTAGCCACGTGTTATGTAGTTTTCTCCATCATTATCTGTTTATCTTTCTTTGGTCAAAAAATGTTTGTAAGAACTTTATTCTCAAATTATCAATATTTTCATTTTCTTGAAGTGAGAGGCCATTTTTTTTTTGCTTCCATATAATATAACTGGAAGAATAGTCTGTTTTAAATATTTATAATCTCACATATTCTTTAGAGAAGTTGGAATGACTAGACGCCTGTAATGCTAACAACATTCACTTCTCGTTCAACCTTGTTCTCATTCCTGTTAGTAATTGTTTTTTTAACATTGCATTCAAGATCTACTTGTTGAAACAGTACCAAGCTGTGTCCAAAAATGATCTGCGCTTTTTATCGCTCCATGGCGCAACAGGCTTCCAGACACGTGTGGTCTTAATCCACATGTGTTAATCACAGGGTAGAGATCATTCAGTCAGTGTAGGTGGAGACATGGGTTAGCTTCGGTCCCCCAGCCATTTAGCAGGTTTCTCAACCTGAAGCCACTACGTTTGTTGCTACACAAATTCCAAATGATTGCTGGGTGGGCATCGCTTCATACTGGCCGAAAGTCCATGAGAAAATTTCTTCCCCCATGGAGATCGAACAGCAAAGTCCAAGCTCTGCCCACGGCACTGCCTAACTACTTGCTATGGAACCCGCTTTAACTGCAAGGCCAACAATCCAGGTCAAATCTCTATTTTACTGCAGAGTGACGACATTAACTATGACTTGGTTGTATCGGTAACCTGTAGCGCCATCAGGTCTGCCCGCCTCACTCCACTCCAGTCAAAAAGGGAGTACATCTTCTCGTACAGTGGGCTGCAATTGTTGCTTCTGGCATGAAATTGCAAGTAGGTTTTGACATGTAATGATGACAGTTCCCTTACAAGTATTTGAATCGCCCACTAACTTACACTCACTGCACTATCAAACGCAATGTTATGGTTGCGCGCGGAATAGCTCTCCACACATCCCTATTCTTAGCTAGTTTCCAATCCTTCCTTGTATACTCTACTTCCTCAAAATCACAGTAAGTTATCACACCTCATTCTTGGTCTACCCATTGGGCGGTTTCCCTTAGTTTCCTACAAGAAGTTCATGCACGTCTTTCATCCCCTTTTTGTGCCGCGTTCCTGTCATCACAGTACTATGAGATGACTTTTCTTATATATTTGCTTCCTTAAAGACATGTAGTTCCTTGTATTGTAGTTAATTTTGCCACTTCGCAATTCCCTCATTTGTTGTTAAGGTCCATTCCCGTTTTATAATGAATATCTCCAGGACCATCAAATTTGTTTTATTATATTTATTACAGTCCCAGTTTTTAGTGTTATTATAGAATACATTTAGTATTCCTAATAATATTTGAAGAGAAATTTTCGCTTTTAGGACGGAGACTCGAACCTGGGGGACCCTGGCTTTCCGGGCCAAGGCTACCCAATGAGCTACCGAGGCAAGTTACAATATAGACGCAAATTTCTCTTATATTGGTTGTATTCCCTATCGCAAATGCTTTTGAACCATTGTTCATTTGCAAATGGTGGCTTCTTAGTTAGAAGACATTTATTGGAATTAACCTTACTTATAAGCTAGAGTTCTAATGATTTCCTAATAATACACTCACGTGCTTAGTAGAAACACTGAATCCAAAGGAATTGTGTATCTCCATGTTTTCCCCCCATGGTGAATTTCAAAAATAATTTGAAACTGTTTCCTATCTGTAGCCGTTTGTTGGATTTTGAATAAGTCAACATTTAGGAATTTCTATTGTCCCACTATTGTATAAATGCTGACATTCCATGTTCTAGGATGGCATATGTTTTTATTGTAAATTTAACATTCTCACGAAAGACAATTATCTTGAGAGAAAACTTACATCTAGATGGGATTTGAACCCAGGAACTTTAGCTTTTATACACAATGCTCTACAGTTTGAGCTTCCTAAGGCCCTCTAATTGAAATGCGTGTGTTGTAGTAATGGTTTATAGCGTTGGCACTCTTCGAAATAAAAAAAGTTAAGAGAAAAATTTGGTTTAAATGGAGGCCTAGAGATTAGCTTATAAAGTTAAAGGTCCTGGTTCAAACCCCAATCTAGGCTATATTTTTTCAAAATATAGTCCCTATTAATTATTTTGAGATGAGTCACTAACTCATTGTTAATTAAAGAAACTCGTAGTGTTCCTTCTCCCCACCATAGATGCACAATTGCAACTATTTCATTTCATTGAAGCCATCCCACATTTCAAGATGGTTGTATTTTTATGGTGCAAGATCACATTCTCTCGCCTTTGATTGAGTATCACTTGTATCAGTATCCATGTTTATAGCTACAGTTCTATTAAGCATACAATTCCCTACCTGGGGAAGGGCAAAGATCCCTTGGGGTCAGATTCATGAATTTTCTAAAATATTAATCTACAACATTGCACGTAAGGACACTATATTTACACAGAGAAGGCCAAAATTTGAATCAATGGGAATTAATGTTTCCATATTAGTATGATACAGATGTAAGAAGAGACAAATTACAAATTATGAGATTTGGAAGATAAATTACAAGAAAATGTGCAAGGAATAAAGAGATTAGACATTTCACTTTCAATTCGATTAATTGATATGACTGTAAGAAAGTAGACTTCTAAAACAGGCTTGGGAAAAATGATGACATATAGCTGAAGGGTAGGAGGGATAACAGTATATAGAGAGAAAAAAAGACGAAAGCAATGCTTAGGAGTTTATGCCTTTAAAAATGCACAACTGGCAAATCCCAGAAACTGATGGACCATGGTAACCACCAATCTGTGCTCACTGCATTTGGACCTGTTAATTTACATTCAGAACTGGAACACCACCATTTCCCCAAATGAAATCTGATGTTATGTAGTTAGTTTGTTGAATTCAATTAATTTAGCTTTTAAATAATCCAATTATTTTTTGTATAATGAAGTGTTTCAATTATGTTTGTTGTTTTACATAATATGTGTGTATCTTACATATTGTGTGCAGTAGATATGTATTCAACAGATTCTTTAACAGTCAAGTCCAGCACGAATTCAAATTTGAGCCTGAAAGAGGACTCACCAGGCCCTGTCGGCTTATTTCAGAGTTAAGGTTATTTTAGTACAGGATCATATTACAGGAACCTATAGCTTACTTACTTCAAAGAGAAATGCCATATTCAGGAAGTTTAAGCCCTTAAATCTAATGGCCCCAGCCAAATACAGAATACAAGTGTATTATTATATGATGGTTGGTACTGCTGTGATATGAACCACATTTTCTAGAAACTATAGGATGTTTGTTGTGTAGCTGTCTTAAAACTTCACCCTGTATAAAGGAGTACAAGGATAGACAAAAAGAAAAAGAAAATCACAAAAGTGGGCAGATTGAACCACCATGGACATAAAATCCATTGAGGAGCACATTACAATTTGTCTATCTGCACTATTACCTTCAAGTTAAAACAGAAAAATATAAATAATCTACATTTTTATCCAGGAACAGACAATGTTTAAGTATTTCAACTTCAAAACAGCAAGAAAAGAAAATTACAAGTCATTAATGAATAATTATAGCTTCATGTACAACTATGAGACCGGCCAACACAGCTAAAAATATGCATGAATATTAGGTATTTGTATCAATTATCAATGTCACAAAATTTAATTATTCTACATTTTTGCTGGGACTGTTGTTACACAGAAACAATCTGACGCTGTTCAAATATGTCTTCAATAGTTCAAATAATTGTTTTATAAAGAGAAAAGCGACCCGTTCTACATCAACTGAAGTAAATTGGGGAGTATTTGACTTGGGTGCTATGTTTTGCAATATTATTTCCAGGCAAAAGCCACCGTCCAATTTATAAAAACTATTAATTGACACCAAAGATTGATAAGCCTGGTTACGTCAAAATGTTCCAAACTTTTCTTTAAAGTTGCTCAGGAAATACGTCTGGCGTTAAATGAACACATTTAAAACCTTAAGTACAAGCTTTTTAATCGTGCAGGTATGAGTGCTAATCACAACATGTTTTTTTAATTAAATGTTTCCTTTACTGACAAGGCCCTCTGCACATGTCAAAATTGTTTACTACACCTTTGATGGCCTCAAAGTTCATTATAAAACAAAACACAGCTTCGCTCACGTACTCCAATTGGGTTTGGGATGTAAAGGCATCTGATTGGTAGTTGTTCTTGTTGCTCTTTGTTGTGAGATGATGCATTAAGAAACACTTTCTGGTTGATGAGATCAGTTTAGACATCCGCAAACGGATCATACTTGGCTTTAGCAAGTGATGTACATCTGGAGAAAAGCATATGAATGTCAAATACTCTGCATTGATCATTGTAGGGATAGTAGAATCTGAGAGAAAAACAAATACCTTCATCTCAGAAGAAGATTCTGGAAATGTTTAATACCCTCATATAAATCTGGTGATCATAGAATGGTTGGTCTTTTCAAGTTCTTTGCAGGCTACCACAAATAGGAAGAGGTCTCTTTTTAATGCCACCAACAATTAAATGTGCACTGTAACTGCCTTACAAGTATCGGTTTTTAGTTCGTTAGTTTCGTCTAGCTTGAATCAAACTAATGTTCATTGTGTATTTCTTTCCCAGACACATGTAGGTAAATCGTAAGTATGTTAATTTTGGCATAATGTGATTAATCTGGTTTTATAATTTTGTCATTTGAAGCACAATTAGTGGGCAGACAAACCTTTGAGGTCGCTTTGTAAACCTGTGAAGGAATATTACTACATAGATCCATGTTAAGGATTTTTCCTGGTGCCTCTGGAAGTTTAAAATCCTGCTACTGCTACTGGCCGATGTATACAGGTTGTCACTTTGACATTCCTGAGATATGAAGATTGTCTGTACATGCGTCTATTGTCAAAACTTCTGGTGCATGAAATGTTTCTTCTCACAAAATCGACAATATTAAAATATTGCGTCATGTATGTAAATGTTCCAGGGTGGTCAGCTATCAACACAAAACAACATTTTCTTCTTTTGAGGGGGGCATGAGTACACTACATTAAATTAAATTTAATGAAAACAATGGACGCACAAATAAAACAAATTG
>JASPKZ010009175.1:0-62445 GCA_030220185.1 Diploptera punctata
TCAATCATTTCCTCACTTCTGTAAATCCACTTCACAATCTCGCATAGTTATTTACAATGTTGAAATTTATATCTTTTTTTATAAAATCACTTATTGAATGTAGGGAAAACTTCACAAATCGTTTTGGATATCAAATTGAACAAGATTTCACATGTTTAAATATTCTTAGCACGGTTTTATTTAAAAAAATGTAATATTTTGTTACAATTTCGGATAATGTGGCTTGGAGAATGTAATATGCATACGATTAGAGCTTTTTTAATTTTCATTCTTCTTAGGCGCTGCAATCGATCTTACTAGACATGAGCTTTTCATGCTCTCTTTTGGTTTTAAGTTCACGGGAACAAACCTGGTGGACGTTCGTGGATTTTTAGGACGTAATAATCGTAAGTATATGTTCCTTCGAAAATGACTAAAAACCAGTGTCACGTATCTGGATTTATGGCAGGTACGATGGTACCAAACTTGTAAGAAGAGGTCTCTGGGTAAAATTGTTGGTGCTTTTTTCCCCTAGTTAATAACTGAGACACTAATTAGTTTAGGTTTTAAATAGTGTCTTTGATTATTAATTATGACATAACACCATTTGGACGTATTGTTTTGTTTAAACTTTTCTCCCGTAGGAGAGTCGCCTTTTCTATGGATGAAGTGTTGCTCCTACTCGCTGATCTCTCTTCCACCATTTCTAACGCTGAAAAGTCTAAATTTCCTTTCGACATTGATTGATGCTATTTGACATGTTTTTCCGAATACCTTCTTTGTGCGGTTTCTCGCCAAGATTTTCCTAGTAAGGGCGATCTAACAATAACTATGTAACTATAAAATTGCTAGTTTAGTTTCTAGGGACTTGAAAAACACAAATACCCCCCACCAGCATCGTCATGGAATTGTATTGGGTTCAAATGTTTCTTATGAATTAACTAACTCAATGACACTATCAAAATCATAAATTCTGAACTATTGTTTTCCAATCATCCTCTTGCAATCTACTTCTCTTAATTGAAGGTTAATGTTATTTCCTACCTCATACTTGTATACCTACTGGGCATTTTCCGTCTTGTTTTTTAAAGGTTCAATTTTCCTCTTTCATTTCATTTCCAGTTCGTGCAACATGTCCTGCCCATCACAGTCTACCAGACTTAACTGTTCTTATTAGATCTAGTTCCCTATAACAATAATGTAGCTCAGTGTTTTGTAGTCTTCTCCATTAGCCTGTTTACCTCTTTTTGGTCCAAACGTATTCCTAAGAGCTTTATTCTCAAATACTCGTAATCTTTTCTCTACTCTTAAAGTAAGAGTCCATGTTTCACGTCCATATAACTGAGAGAACAACAGTTCAATATATTTTCAGTTTAACGATTTTTGAGAGAAGTTGGGACGATAATATTTCTCTACAATGCATAATAGCATGCATTTGCAGAATTGAACCTATGTTTAATTTCCTTGTGCATCTCATCCCATGTTGTAACTATTGATTCTATTCATTAAACGTTCCTCTCGTAACTTAATTTAAGTGGGCATATGTGTTTGCTATGTGTGTTTTGTGCTGTATTTTGTGATGGACCTTCAATACTGAAAACCAAGATCCAGCGAGGCCAGCTACATTGTATCGATATTTGTTTCTGGTATACGGTTCCTGTGATCAGATCAACATATTGATTTTGTAATCCTATTGTGGTATATAAAACTATAGCATACATTTGTGTCTTAAATATGTGAAAGATGTTAAACAAGCAAGGGTGGAGTGACCACCCTAACCAAACCGAAACATAACCTAACCTTACCGACCTAACCTAACCTATCTACCCGATCCGAATCGAACCTAACCCAACCTAACCTAAGCTAACCTAATCTAACCGATCCTAACATAACCACATTGAACCTAACTTAACCAACACTTTAACCTAACCAAACCTAAACTACATTAAACACACGAATCAAACCGAAACTGAACTAACATAACCTAAACTTAACTAAATTCACCGAACCGAACTTAATCGTAACTAACCTAACCTAACCTAACCTACCCAAACCTAACCTACCCAAACCTAACTTACCCTAACCTAGCCTCACCTAACCTAAGCTAAACTTACCGAATCAAACAAGGGTGCGTGAAAACCCCAATCAAACAGTGAAAAGCCGAACAAAACCTAATCAAACATAACCGAATCTCACCAAACCAAGCTAGGGTAGCATGATCAGCCCAACTTAACCTAGTCTAAGCTATATTAGATCTAACCGAACCAAACCTAACCTAACCTAATCGGAACTAATCTAATCTAACCTAACCTGACCTGACTTGACCTGACCTAAGCAGACTTGACCTGACCTGACCAGACCTCACCTGACCTGACCTAACCTAACCAATCTTAACGTAACCTAACCTAATCTAACCAATCTAAGGTTGCGTAATCACTCCAACAAAAAAAACAAAGGTAACTTAAGCGAACCGAACCTAACCTAACCTATCATATACCTTACCTAACCTAACCTAACCTAAACTAACACAACCTAACCTAATATAATCTAACTTAACCGACCTAACATAACCCATCCTAACTTAACCTGTGTTCTGAATGTAAACATTCATTTGTGTTAACCCTCACTTCATCTTAATATTGCCAAGAAAACAAACATGAATAACACCGTTCTGCATTTTAAAACTTAGTTTATTTTATTGATAGGTGAATCTAAACGGAACTTTTGTTTCTTAAATTCGAAAATGATACCCATTTTCACCCATCAAGTCAGGTTTTTAACATTTTCATGAATATCTAAAAATGGAATTATACCTTTGTGGAACGTAATAAAAATTACATTCAGCAATAATTTTGTATGACAAATTAGGTCAGAATGTATTTGTCTCTAATAAACATTACTTGATAATAGATAGACAGATCATCGGTTGATTAATGTCTTTGACATCGTCCGATTCCTAATAGCCAATTTTGTCGGTCCATCCAATCTCCTGGTTGTAGATATTTCTCCTTCATGTATAAACATATTCCCTGACTCCAGAAGGTTTTAGGTCCTCCTCTGCCTCGTCTTCTCTCAGGTTTCCATTCCAAAACAGATTTTGGTAGTCAATCCTCTTTCTTTCGCTGGACATGTCCGTACCATCTTAATTACTGAGTTTTAATATAATCTAAAATAGTGTCTTGTAATAATAATTAATAATTATAAGCACATTCATAACTTTACCTCAATATTGCATTTCAAATTTTCTCATCTTTGATCTTCTCACATGTTGTTCAGAGCAGACCCTTTTTAACATCCAGCCTTAGTCACCTATCCTATTAACACTTCGCTTCCCTCGGTACATAATTTTTTATAATCTTGTGAAATATTTCACTCTGTTTCACACTGAAATCTCTTAAATTATCAGGGAAATAATTTTGATGAGAATGAAAGAAGGGAACTTTGACACTCACGTAGCAACCATCTGTTTGTAATTTTCTAGCATCCCTTTCATTATGTTAGCATAATTTGGGTCTTTTTTATTTCCAAGGAAATTTTAAAAAAATTCTGAAAGCATTCCAGGCATACTTCACTTCTCGACTCACTTCTCGAACTGATTGTCCATCACCAGTTTTCGAGTTTGTGGGCCAACGAATGCACCAGTTTTAATATTTTCATTAGATTATGAAGGGAATGTAGCGTAAAGGTATTTAAAGCACTCGCTGTCCTTATCTAGAATTTTTAAAAATTCGTCCAGTAAACCTAATTTTACATCGAGTGGTGGCAACAATACTTTTGAGGGATCAATCAGAGATTCACTTCTTATATTTTTTTTCGCCCGGTATTAAATTAGTCTTACGTGGCCACTGATCCCTTTCCCAGTGGTTTGACCTAGCTCTGCTATCGCATTCACATAACAAACAAGGGTATTTTGTGAAACCAGCTTGCTGACCAAGTAAAAGTCTAATAAATGTTCAAATCTCCACAGACGAGCCATAGATGATTTTGGTAATGCAGTTTTTTATTGAAGTCGAGAATGTAAGAGAAAGCTAGGATCTCTATATTGAAAACAGTAAACTCAAACAAAATAGGATACAACTCGGATAATTAGCCTCTAATTCAAATCCAGGCGCAATGGACTGACGAATCTTACACAGTTGTCTCTCTTTTTTTTTATTTATTTTTTATTTTTCGGGGTTTTAGGATCTGTTACAAGCTATAATTCTATGATACGGTATCAATGGCTCATTTCTCTTTCCAATGATGTATTTAGGAATGTTATATTCCTAAAAAGCCATTCACCTAAGCCAGAATTGCAAGTGCGAAACTCGAAACCTGAAACGACTATGATAATCACTAGTTAATCAGGACCGACCTGTAGAACTAAAAAATGCCTTTTCAAGGTGCGTACAACATATTGTAGATTATAAAAGATAATAGAGTTTTTCTTTGGTAAGGAAATAATCGGCCATAACAGACACTCGTTTCGAGACGAATTGTAAGCGGGCTACAGTTCTACCAGCCAGGAGAGAATAACAAAAATGTCGTAAAGACAAACTGCTGACATTAAAAAAAACACTATATGGTTAATAATATATAGACATGTTTGTGAAAAAGTGACGTAAAACTGCAACATAAATTATCTGCATTGAATAATATAAGATGGGCAGTATTTCTTATGACACGTTATTTTCTCTTGTGTACATAACTTGCTGAAACCGGGTCGTGCGTCTCTGAATAAATAACTGCAGTATTTAATCTCAAGTCCAGTAAGGATTCTGTTTTAATTATATTTTTCAAACAATCGATAGTATTACTGAAGTATAGATCAACATTAAGAGCTCGTATAAAACGTTATAATAAAGAATCTGTTATCAAATTGTTAGTTATGCTGCGATTTGTGCTCCTCTTGATACAAATCAGAAATTACTTAGAATATTAGAGCTTGTTTCATAAAAAAAAATAATTTCTTTATAAAGTTAACAATCAAATATCAAGAGTCGGGTCTGAGGAAGTGTTAAGAAATGGTAATACAGTTATTTTCTATATTATTATTATTATTATTATTATTATTATTATTATTATTATTATTATTATTATTATTATTATTACAAGCTTTTAACACAGGTAGCAACATTCCTCAATCCCTACCATCCCCTCCAGAAACAACTACCAGTCTACTTAGGAATGCATTTTCTATTGATAAATCATCACTTAAAATCGCTCACGTAAATTCACAAAGCATTCTGTCCCACTTTGATGAGTTTGAAACCATATTTTCATCTCTTGGACTGAGCGCCATTTTATTTCGGAAACCTGGCTCACCCCATCCATACCTTCGTCCCTTGTTCACCTAGACGGATATACACTGCTCAGAAATGACAGAATAGATAAAAGAGGTGGAGGAGTTTGTGCCTTTATATCAAATGAGCTTAATCCAAGAATTGTCCACAAGTCCCCTTCTGTATATTCCGCTCGCCCCGAGTTCTTATTCGTAGAAATTCAAGCTAGTCTAAAAAAATGTCTCTTATGCATTGTATACAAACCTCCAAAAATTGGGCACCTTTCGGATCTAGAAAACGCTCTGAACGATTCATTGCCTCATTATGAACAGGTTATTGTCGCAGGCGATTTTAATACAAATCTTCTTCAGACTGACTCACCAGCCATACAACTTAAAAATATGTTCCAAAGCTTTAATATGACCATTGTTCCTCTCTCTGCCACACACCATACAGCTACTTCCGACACTCTACTGGACTTAATTGTGACTACACATCCACAGAAAGTACTGTCATATGGACAAATTCCTGCTCCTGGCATATCTGCTCATGACATTGTATTCGTAGAATACTCACTCCAATGTCCTAAAAGACGCTCTAAATTGATTACGTACAGAAATTTACAAAACATAGACGATACTAAACTAAAATCAGACGCTTTAGAACTACCTTGGTATTCAATATGGAATCTTAGATCAGTTGATGAAAAAGTAGACACATTTAATACACTGATACTACAACTATACGACAGACAGCACCAGTAAAAACCCGACGATTTTCCCGCTCCCCTGCTCCCTGGATGAATGATTCAATACGTGAACTTATGTCGAAACGAGACAAAGCATACCGAACATACAGACGACATAAAAATGACGAGAACTGGCAACTGTACAAACAACTTAGAAACACAACTACACAAACCATACGTAATGCCAAACTACGACACGCCCACAGTATAATCGGACCTGAAATAAGTGCACGGGACACTTGGCGAAAGCTCCGTGCAATGGGACTTAGACAGTTGAATCCCTCAACTGACTCTATAGACATTTCTGTAGATGACTTAAATGAACATTTTACCTCAATACCCATGACACCTCCAGACAACAAGACTAAAATAGACATTCTTAAAGACTTATCCCCATCCCCACATATAGGAAGAGATAAATTTTACTTTTACGACATTTCGCCTATAGACGTTAAAAAAGCACTCAAGCGGATTAAATCCAATGCGCAAGGAACAGATAACATCAGCATTTTAATGCTAAATAAAATCATTGATATTATACTACCCACAGTGACTCATATTTTCAATGCTTCCCTTATAACTTCTATCTTCCCTATTGTATGGAAACAGTCTAGAGTTCGGCCTATACCAAAAAATAAGTACACCTACTAACTGTAATGACTTCCGACCGATTAGCATCCTTCCGACATTATCTAAAGCCCTGGAATATATTGTACATAAGCAAATGACTGATTATCTCCAAGAAAACCACCTCCTTGATCCTTATCAATCCGGCTTTAGATCTGGTCATAGCACAACCACAGCTTTGCTAAAAATTACCGAAGATATTCGTGAAGCCGTGGACAGACGTCAATTGACTCCTTTACCTTACTTGACTTCAGCAAAGCTTTTGACACAGTAGACCACGACTTACTTATGATAAAGCTCAAGCACCTACATTTGTCTGACAGCGCTGTATCCTGGTTCGACTCATACCTGCACGGTCGTCAACAATACGTTTCATTAAACTCTAGATCTTCGACTTGGCGTAACGTGCCGGCTGGAGTCCCCCAGGGCAGTGTTCTCGGACCTCTTCTTTTCTCAATCTACATAAATGATTTGCCAACTGTACTAAAGCACTGCCGTTATCACCTCTATGCTGATGATCTCCAAATTTACCTACATTCACCTCCTCATTCTCTCTATAACAGCTTGATGAAAATGAATGACGATCTCATATCCATCTTTAACTGGTCTTCAAGTATCGGTCTAAATCTAAATCCTAACAAGTCACAAGTAATTCTAATGGGACAACAAAGACTGCTTACAACCTTTGACATATCTACACTTCCAAACATTACTATAAATAATATAATTATCCCTTATTCTTCTTCAGTAATAGATCTTGGACTACATCTAGACGCAAATTTAACCTGGCAAACACAAGTGAAACACATATGTAAAAAGACTTTCTCCATCTTACATTATCTTAGACGTTTAAAGAATTTTCTCCCAGTTTCGTTAAAACAAATCCTAGTGCAGAATCTTGTGTTACCACACTTCGATTATTGTGACATTATATATAATGATCTAAACTATGCCTTGTCGCAGAGACTGCAGCGTGTTCATAATGCTTGCATTCGATTCATTTTCAATATCCGCCGTTATGACCATATTTCCGAACACTTTAATAACCTCTCTTGGCTCCGTCTTACTGACAGACGTAAATTGCACTCTCTTTCGCTACTTTTCAAGCTTCTGAATTCCTACATTCCTACTTACCTGGCGTCCAGATTTGAGAAGTTATCCTCCTACCACAATATTGACACTAGGTCACAAGATAGCAGTCTGCTAACAATTCCTCTTCATAGCACTTCCTCCTATTCTACTTCCTTCACAGTAGCCTCCGCCCGCTCCTGGAATCTCCTTCCTCAAGATATCAGGGGTTGCCGCACACTTGGCACCTTTAAGTCACGCTTATACAGTTACCTGTTGTCTAATAATTAATTTTTCTCTATTTATTTAATTTTATACTATGTCATTAATCTTTTCCTCGTTTTTTTATATATCTTGTACATATTATATATTTAATTCGTTAAATTTAGAGTAAATCAAAATACATTATAAATATTAATTGTATTGTATTCATAACTTGTAATCGTTTAATATATATATATATATATATATATATATATATATATATATTGTAATTTAGATTTAAGACTTTTCTTTTGTATTTTTTTTAAACCTGGTTGAGTGGTAGACAAGGCCTTAAGGCCTTAACTCTGCCAGGTAAAATAAAGCTATTATTATTATTATTATTATTATTATTATTATTATTATTATTAGTAATATTATTATTATTATTACCATTATTATTAATATTATTATTACCATCATTATTTTTTGATTGCGAATGAGCCCAAGTAGTACTACGCAAAGTACTTAGAGGTGTTTCCTTTGAGCCCAAATTTCTTTCATTTGCTATGAGCTTGTTTTTTATCATCTGTCCAAGTTGTTCCAGTTTTTTTCTTCGGTTTGTCCTCTTAGTCAACTTGCCAGTTATCCACCTTAATTCTAAATATATCTCTGTTTGGGATATCTTCTTTAGTAATTCCTGCCAATTTTTAGCCCTTTTTGACTTCATCAATCCAGTTCATAGTATCCACTGGAGCCTTACTTCTGTTTTCTTAGAATTCCATTATCGGTTTTGTAAGCCTATTTGAGTCCATTCGTTTATTATGTCCATAAAATGTTAACCTTCGTTTTCTAATATCACTATGCATGTCTGTATATATATATATATATATATATATATATATATATATATATATATATGTATATGTATTTCCTTTTTACTTCTGAGTCTAAATGCTTCACCTATGACTTATGGACCTAAAATGTTTCTTAAAATTTTGCATTCTTTTTTTACTATATTTTCGATATCTTTTTTTCTGTTCAAAATTAATGTTTCTGCTCCATAGAGGCACTCTGGTTTAATTACAGTATTATTATTATTATTATTATTATTATTAACATCAATTCAATTAAATATACGTTACACATAGGAATATATTAAGTTATGTAATGATAAACAATAATAGACAGTTAATAACAAATGAGGGAAATTTTGAGAAAGTAGTTGAATTAAAATACCTTGGAACAATAATTACAAATAGGAACGAGAAGCATAAATTAATTAAACGTAGGCCTAATATGGAAATATATGCTATTATATATTTGAGGGACACAAGTCGTCCCAACTCCTCTCAAAAAACGTTAGACTGAAAATATATAAAACTGTTATTCTGCCAGTTATATTTCATGGATGCGATACGTGGACTCTTATTTTAAGGGAGGAGAAGATATTATAAATATCGGTATTTGAGTATAAAGTTTTAAGAGTTAAACTAAGATTATATAAATCAAATGTGAAATAAATGTTATTATACGGCTGTGAAACTTGGAAGGCAAAAAACAAATTGGAAAGACGTTGTATATTGTTGCCTGCGAGATATCTTCGGTATGTGGTGGCCAGAGATTATAACAAATAAACAACTTTGGAGAAGATAGTATCAAAGTGAAATTTGTAAAGAAAGCAAATTTAGAAAATTAAAAAGTGTTAAGGAGAGAGAATGATGTCATTACAAAAATGACATTTGATTGGAACTCCCAAAGAATGAAAAGGCGAAGAGGAAGACCTAGGGCAACATGGAGTAATGCCATCAGGGATGCAACTGAACAGACATGATAAGTTGGAATAAAATTAAGGCATTGGCAAACAACAGAGTGCGTTGACGAGCTGCTTCCCAGTGGAGCGACCAAAACTACTACTACTTTTGTCCGCGCGATCATGAACCTATGGGTTCAATAGTGACAGGAAATGTATTATTATTTTATTATTGTTAGTTGATATTACTTATTTCCGTAACAATAGCCAATCATTCAGTTCTTTACTCATTCTATGTGACAAGGGTAACAGGTCCTCATTCAGCGAGTTGAAGTGGATGATGAATAAATATCCAAGATGTAGTTAATGGTATATTACGATGCGAGGTTGGGAAGTAGTTTTCACAGAACTGAGGACAATGTTTAAAAACCCAGCAATAGCGAGGTTGGGAAGTGGTTTTCACAGAACTGAGGACAATGTTTAAAAACCCAGCAATAGCGAGGTTAGGAAGTTGTTTTCACAGAACTGAGGACAATGTTTAAAAACCCAGCAATAGCGAGGTTGGGAAGTGGTTTTCACAGAACTGAGGACAATGTTTAAAAACCCAGCAATAGCGAGGTTGGGAAGTGGTTTTCACAGAACTGAGGACAATGTTTAAAAACCCAGCAATAGCGAGGTTGGGAAGTGGTTATCACAGAACTGAGGACAATGTTTAAAAACCCAGCAATAGCGAGGTTAGGAAGTTGTCTTCACAGAACTGAGGACAATGTTTAAAAACCCAGCAATAGCGAGGTTGGGAAGTGGTTTTCACAGAACTGAGGACAATGTTTAAAAACCCAGCAATAGCGAGGTTGGGAAGTGGTTTTCACAGAACTGAGGACAATGTTTAAAAACCCAGCAATAGCGAGGTTAGGAAGCTGTTTTCACAGAACTGAGGGCAATGTTTAAAAACCCAGCAACAGCGAGGTTGGGAAGTGGTTTTCACAGAACTGAGGACAATGTTTAAAAACCCAGCAATAGCGAGGTTGGGAAGTGGTTTTCACGGAACTGAGGACATTGTTTAAAAACCCAGCGATAGCGAGGGTGGGAAGTGGTTTTAATAGAACTGAGGACAATGTTTAAAAACCCAGCGAAGCGAGGTTGGGAAGTGGTTTTAATAGAACTGAGGACAATGTTAAAAACCCAGCGATAGCGAGGTTGGGAAGTGGTTTTCACAGAACTGAGGACAATGTTTAAAAACTCAACAACAGCGAGGTTGGGAAGTGGTTTCCACAGAACTGAGGACAATGTTTAAAAACCCAGCGATAGCGAGGTTGGGAAGTGGTTTTCACAGAACTGAGGACAATGTTTAAAAACCCAGCGATAGCGAGGTTGGGAAGTGGTTTTCACAGAACTGAGGACAATGTTTAAAAACCGAGCGAAGCGAGGTTGGGAAGTGGTTTTAATATAACTGAGGACAATGTTAAAAACCCAGCGATAGCGAGGTTGGGAAGTGGTTTTCACAGAACTGAGGACAATGTTTAAAAACTCAACAACAGTGAGGTTGGGAAGTGGTTTCCACAGAACTGAGGACAATGTTTAAAAACCCAGCAATAGCGAGGTTGGAAGTGGTTTTCACAGAACTGAGGACAATGTTTAAAAATCCAGCAATAGTGAGGTTGGGAAGTGGTTTTCACGGAACTGAGGAGAATGTTTAAAACCTAGCGATAGTGAAGTTGGGACGTGGTTTTCACAGAACTGAGGACAATGTTTAAAAACCCAGCAATAGCGAGGTTGGGAAGTGGTTTTCACGGAACTGAGGACAATGTTTAAAACCCAACAATAGCAAAGTTGGGAAGTGGTTTTCACAGAACTGAGGACAATGTTTAAAAACCCAACGATAGCGAGGTTGGGAAGTGGTTTTAATAGAACTGAGTACAATGTTTAAAAACCCAGCGATAGCGAGGTTAGGAAGTGGTTTTCACAGAACTGAGGACAATGTTTAAAAACCCAGCGATAGCGAGGTTGGGATGTGATTTTCACAGAACTGAGGACAATGTTTAAAAACCCAGCAATAGCTAGGTTGGGAAGTGGTTTTCACAGAACTGAGGACAATGTCTAAAAACCCAGCGATAGCGAGGGTGGGAAGTGGTTTTAATAGAACTGAGGACAATGTTTAAAAACCCAGCGATAGCGAGGTTAGGAAGTGGTTTTCACAGAACTGAGGACAATGTTTAAAAACCCAGCGATAGCGAGGTTGGGAAGTGATTTTCACAGAACTGAGGACAATGTTTAAAAACCCAGCGATAGCGAGTGTTGGGAAGTGGTTTTCACAGAACTGAGGACAATGTGTAAAAACCCAGCGATAGCGAGGGTGGGAAGTGGTTTTAATAGAACTGAGGACAATGTTTAAAAACCCAGCGATAGCGAGGTTAGGAAGTGGTTTTCACAGAACTGAGGACAATGTTTAAAAATCCAGCAATAGCGAGGTTGGGAAGTGATTTTCACAGAACTGAGGACAATGTTCAAAAACCCAGCAATAGCTAGGTTGGGAAGTGGTTTTCACAGAACTGAGGACAATGTTTAAAAACCCAGCAATAGCGAGGGTGGGAAGTGGTTTTCACAGAACTGAGGACAATGTTTAAAAACCCAGCGATACCGAGGTTGGGAAGTGGTTTTCACAGAACTAAGGACAGTGTTTAAAAACCCTGCGATAGCGAGGTTGGGAAGTGGGTTTCACAGAACTGAGGACAATGTTTAAAAACCCAGCGATAGCGAGGTTAAGAAGTGGTTTTCACAGAACTGAGGACAATGTTTAAAAACCCAGCGATAGCGAGGTTGCGAAGTGGTTTTCACAGAAGTGAGGATAATGTTTAAAAACCGAGCGATAGCGAGGTTTTAAATTTCCCTGTTTCTGTAAAACACTTCACAAACGTGCGTTGTACATTATTTTTTACGCGATGGTATCTTCAAAATAATAAATAATGGTAAAATAATAATTGACTAACGTAGTAGTGCGGGCAACGTTTATTAGTTGAAACAACAGGAGGTCGTGATACCAGTCTGGTCTAAAAATGGCGGCAGGTACGTATTTACTCTCTTATATTGTTCCAAATAATGTTCAGTTCATTTAAAATGCAGTGATTTCTTACGTATAATGTGTATTAACACTACCTTTTGTATTTTTTTATATATAAATTGTACGTAGTATACATAGAGGGCAGTGGTTTTATTTCATCCAGTCAAATTAATAGACTTCATACATCACTTTAAACTAAAAAAGAACTTGATTTTATAGATGACCTTAATTTTTGTAGGGCAATATTTAAACAAATATTAATTGGATGTTTTGCATCAACCGACTAAACGCCGTTTAAAAATATTGGCATTTTGATGCCATCTGATGCACTGACTGACGCTCACTCTTAGCTCCAAATCTTTAATTACAGCCTTATTATTAAAGAAAAATGTAAACGCCACCAGTCCTATCAGAGATTTTATGTTTTGCAACAAACGGCTATGAAACCAGATCTCCGTAAATGTTAATCTAAGTTTTGAATCATGAAGCTAAGCACCAAATAGGTATTCCCCATTTTAGATGGTTGTTGCATAACTGTCAAAGAAGGAAAATAACTTGAAATATCCAGTATTGTTAGTTTGGCACAACAATAAATAGTGAAGATTAACTTAAACTTTGAAAATATTTTTCCCAAAACTTACGTAAAGGAGAATAGCCGGTTGATGCATATTGTCGTTAAATTTAGGTAGCTTTTAAAACAGATTATTTATCGTATGTGTAAATGAAGTTTTATTATGCAAAACATTTATCCAACCGCCCCACAAACATAAATTTTATATTAACTTTCCCAGCTTTTTTCCAAAATAAATGAAAACAATTGAATTAGTTTCTCAAACAACATATATTTTAATTCAGATGGAAATATGTTCTTGTAACTACGAATTGGATAAAAAGTATAACCAATTATCTTAGTGACTATTTAACTCATGCCCCAAATGGGATTCAATGACCAATCACGTTTCAAATGAATTTTGTTTTACAACCAATCACAGTCCTGTTTTCAGCTCGATATTTATCTACTTCTGTTCATCATAATAGAAGATAGCGCCTCCTTTTTAAATTTATGCACAGGTTATAACATTATTTTGCAGTGACTGACTCTCGAACAATGTACTTTGCTTATAGCAAATATTGAACATATTCTTTCGAACTAAACATTATTGATAATTGGGTGTTCAATAATTGTGGTTTCAGATACTGGATTTTACGGAGTTGTTTCCTAAAAAAATAATGAGTAATAACCTATAATGTTGGTTATAATATACAGTTTTGATGTGTTCATCATTTTATCTCCAAATAGGGTGCATTCTTAAAAATATTGCACACCTATTTGGCATAAAATAATAATATATGATTCATTGCAGTGGAATAAACAAAAGAAGCCATACCCAACGATTTCTAATTTGTTTTCCAACATCGCCGTTTACATTAAATATATAAAAATTTTAAATAAATATACTTACATCAAGATTTGTGAGTAAACAGCTTAATTTTATTCGTTAAATAGGCCTAACAATTGCCACTCTTGATTTCCAAATCCTCTGGATAAATTGGAAATCACTCGTGGTATCACTTATAATAATTTTATCGCGGCTGAAGTTTCCTACAACTGCTGCACATTCTGATCTCATTTCACTTTCACGGATTAAAATTAACTATCACTTGAACATATTTTAAACATTTTCTAAATATTTTTACATATACAATATTTAACAGTTATTACCGTTTGATATAGCAAACCATATGTTTTTCCAGCCATTTTACTTCTTTGTTTAAAATGCGGCCAGCATATATTTCAGAATTTCAGAACTTAGGCCTACTATTTACACTACCCATTTTTGGGCATTTTTCATTCTATTTTATTTCTTTTGCAGGTTAGGAGAGCTTTAAATCGCGTTTTAGTTTAGCGTTTAGGTAATTTTAGGCAAAATACATTTGCCTATGTTACATTTACAAACATGTTGACAGCATAACGTGATTAAAATTTTTTTTTGACTTTTATTGTGCTGGCGCATGCGCATGTGTCTGCTTCGAAACTTTGACAATTTTTTAGCGGCAGTTGATGGAAACACTTTTATCCTTGATTGCTTTTACTTAGTATTTGCGATTTTAATTGGACAAATCTGCATCCTTAGATGGACTTTTGGTGGAATTATCACTATGGTAACTTATTTTTATTTCTGTTTTGTATGTTAGGAATTGGATGTTAAAAGAATGTACTTACGTAAAATAGAGGCATCCCATCACAAACCTTTTAGGATGAAGAAGGTCTAAAAACAACCGTGATATTTATAAGCTGTCAGTTATGTTGCTGATGTAGTATTATTTGGGGCGATAGCGAGAAGATACTAAGGGCCAAACACGGGCACTCTATTGAGTAACATTAGCAAATTGGGGCTAGAAGTAAACATCAATAAAACTACGTATATGTTTATATATTAGTTGTTGTGTTATGGATACGGACAATGAGGAAGTGGGCTGAAATTCAAAAACAGAAGGACAATAATTACTGATAGGCCATGAGGTTGCACAAACAAATTACACCATAGGCTCAATTCTAAAATACAAGCTTTAGCATCTTGTTGGCCTTAGGCCTACCCCTTCAAAAAAAACTTGTTAACTGGAAAATATATAAAACTGTAATTCTCCAAGTTATATTATATGGGATGTGAAGCATGAACTCTTATTTTAAGGGAGGAAAGGAGATTACGAGTATTTGAGAATAAAGTGTGGTTGTTAGAAAAATGTTTGGAACAAAGAGAGATGAACAGACAGGTGAATGGAGAAGACGGAGAACTGCACTTAAACTTACGTGGAAAATATTTTCGAATGTCCTATAGAAAGAAGAGTGCGCATGCGCCAGAGTTTATAGAGCCAGCGAACCAACACACATCGAAACCCACTTATCGATTATCATCCTCGTATTATGTCGATATCGTATAATGTTCACATATCTTATGCTAGATAGCAGCTTTGCGCTGTGAAATTTAAATAACCAATCTTTGCAATAAATTCCCCAAATCTATATGTTAAAACTATATTTAATAATATTAAAATACCAAACGTTTTATTAAAATGGGTGTACACTTACTTATCACTTCCCTACCGCCGATCCCAACCATGAGTGTTAACCCAACACCAGCGGTAGAAAAAATCACAGACTTAAGTAATATACTGACTACAGTTGTTTAAAAATTGTGATTTACGTATTTAAACAACACTCCCTTTGAAATTGTCTCATAATGTTATAAAAATTGTTTGAAAAAGGTAAACTATTAAATAATGTTAGGTAATACAGTACAAGAGCTATAGTTTACAACAACAAACTGTAAAATCAAGCGTAAGTAAAAGTGGCAGTTCAGCCGAGAAGACCCACATAACAGTGAACTTGTGGTCTTCACAGGAAATTAGATATTTAAGAACAGTTAAGTTCTCGTAGACTGCGATGGCAGATAGTGCAACGAATGGGGATGAAATATGTGCTTGAGCTTCTGTAGAACACCAGAGGGAAGTTGGGGACCAAAAATGGTGTGTGAAACCTATGATTGAGGAGAGTAGATATACAGGCGGTCACAAAATTCATTAGTGAGAACAGGGATGTGTGAAAGCTTATATCCGCGGGCCATGAACCACGTGTTCGGCTAGTTCCGGGGGGTTAGTTTGTTAATTTTTAATTATTATATAATGGTTGCCCATTTAAAGGTATCCCAATTCAAGAATGAATATTGGTACTGAGACACTGGGTTTCCTTTTACTTATTTTCACTTAACTAATACACAATTGTTATAAAAACTCTTCTTTTTCACTTTTATACTTCTTACACTTATACTAATCTTTAATAAGATTTGTTCCACAACTATTATTTTATAAAGTTTATCAGGAATCATTTCTAACACAGTTGCAGAACAAACCTTCCTCACGTACACGCACATTTAACTTCTCAACACAAACTGGGGGACTTTCCGTCCTCACCACATATTTATAGGCGAGTAGACGGAAATTTCCAGGTCCAGAACGCGATGTTTCGACATGGACCCTCTCGTTTTCGTGTTTCTCGAATGGGGGAATATATGTTCATAGAACTCCTAGTTCATTAACTGAAATATCGGTGGACCCGACTCGCGATGGCCAATCCAATCCACCTGCTAGTTTCTCTCGTGACCGCGCAGTTTAAAGACGCCCGCACAACGCGTCACAAGCCCCTTCTAGAGTTGATCGTTCGATCGTTCCCTTTTATGGAGACAGTTCGCTCCGGGTGCTTCTCCCCCCTTCCTCTTCCTGGCTGGCGCTCTGAATCTTACGACCCACCCGTGATCTTCTCCATGACCATACACCCTCTACGTCCATCTTGTCGCTGGATTTCGGTAGTCTTCCACGGTCCATCTGGTTCAAGTCGGCCAACCATCTTTACGAGGCATCCGATGACTGAACGGGGACGTGGTTTTGTCTTCGAGAATCGCTTCTTTCATGGGCTTGTTCATTAACCTTCTGCCATCCTGTATGCGTGGTTCGCCGTGGGTGATCACGCCTACCTCGAAGTTGGATGGACGAAGCGATCACGAGGTGCCCCATGCATCCCGCTCCTCATGCTCTTCAATCAAACTCGCCCTTCCTTAGCTGAATGTCGTTTGAGGGCGGACGCGCATGTTGTAATACTGCCGGGCTCAAGCGACGACGACGTTTTTAACGACGGGGCTGGCTCCATCGAACTTGCTTGTCCTCTCGCTTCCTTTCGCTGCTTCGGGACATGGAAGTAGGACCTCATTACTTCAAAGAGGAGTACTCGTTGTCTGATGTCCAATTAGCGTCGTAATTCTCAGGGAGTCCGGCTTAACATGAGGTCGGTAACTTCGGGGACCACCCTCCCAGGACCAACTCCAGAGAACCTCCTACTCCACTGACAGGCCCATGCCATGACGCGCCCACAAACCTCCGTAGGGCGTCTCTCCGCCAACCCTTCTGATACTTCAGGTCGCCCGATGGTTCAGCGACGCTCCCGTATCTACGACCATTCCAGCAGTCGTCTTCCGTACTCCGACTCTCGGGTGGTGGTAAGCGTTGCTCTTCGGCTCGATTGTAGTCATCGTTCACTCGTGGCGACTCCCTCCCGGTTCGAGTAGAGTGTTGTCTCTTGCCGCCTCTAGGAGTAAGTCGCATTCAGTGCCCATTAATACTTGTTTTCCGCCAGCGGCAGGTGCTGTTTAAGTTCCACGGTCTCAGGCCGCAGAACGGATGCCGCCTCTCCGTGATGAAACTGTGGGAGTTCGTGAGGGTTTGCAGGCTAGTTGTTCAAGGCATGGTATCGGCAGACTGCCGACGCGTGGTCAGGGCTTTCATCTGGGCGCGGTAGGCTCAACTGAGGTGATTATGCCGTAACGATCCAATATGTCCTCGGCGGGGACAGTCTCCTGGAAGCTTGTAGAATTTTTGCAGCAGATCCTTGTAGGAGGCTATTTATTGGGTCGTCCTTTCTTCCGTTGTCCAACCATGTGTGCTGGATGTGTTAAATTGCCGTTGAATATGTCCATACTTGTGAACCGTCGATCTTGGGACACTTAATTCATGTCGACTTGGAACGTCAGTCGGTTGTTGAACTTCCGTCCTCATGGTTTAGAATCACTAACGAACATTTTCCATTGCACGTTGATCAAGTTTTTCTTCCCAATGTTTTTCATGCGACACGAAATTCTCCATAAATTTCATGTAACTGTCTTCTTGTTCATTACTCTTGTTCTATACTAGAAATGTCTGTTTTATTTCCCGTGTTACTAAATTAAAGTTTCTTTAAATTGTTAAATTTTTTCATGTGGTTTTTCATTGTGGGTTAGTAATTCTCCTTTACATTTTATTCATTTTGTGAATTGGTTCTGGGTTAACAATTCTCTTTTAATTTCTTCATTTTGTACATTAATCTGGGTTATTAACTCCTTCTGGTTTGCTGGTTACATGATTCAATGCTGTGTTTCAATCTGTTTTGTATTTTGTGTCCAGTACTGCTGCAGTTATTCGGAACTCTGCAGTTTTTAACTTTCACGATTGAAGAATATTGAAGATGTATTATTAAATTTATGGAGAGATATTTGTCGTAATTCAAGCGCGGCAAAACAAATGGTATCATTCAACGTTACTCTAATAGAAGTTACCAAATCGGCAAATGTTTGTATCAATTTCTCAACGGTTATGGGAAACTGGGAGTCTCCTACCTCGTTACGAAAAATCGTGGACCTCAACGACGACCAGAAACTTAGCTATTGAAGGATACATATTGAATATTGGTTGAATTGCACAGTAACTTGAAGCAACTAATAACAGAAAGTAAAGTATTGGCTGTCAGTCTTTAATATTGTTACTTAAAAAGTAAGGTGACTTGAAGAAATAACAAAGGGAGAGCAAAATACTAATATATGTGAAGTTTAAATTTTATTTCAACAAGCAATTGTGAAAGTTGTAAATCCTCCTACATTCATAGGTGACCTTTGGCGTTTAATTTTTTTATCGTTTCGGGTCTAACTCCAAATCAGTATGATCGGTGGTATCAAATTCAATACCTTCACAGCTTCAGCATATATTATATATATATATATATATATATATATATATATATATATATATACAGGATGTAACAGGAAACTCACCGACAAAATAATATGGGATTGATGGCCATGCAGAGAGGCTCATTTTCAGGTGACGGAGCATGTAGTAGCAAACACGTCGTTTATGAGTTATGCGCAGATGAAGGTGTTCACCCGTAAGGGTCGGAATTGAACACAAACAATTGTACATATATCATTTTACTGAAAAAGACATATTTTTACAATAAGTGTTCCAACAGTCGACCCTGTGCCTCATTGCATGTTTGATATCGTCGCAGCAACGATCGCCCAGCACGGCCGATCATGGCAGGATTCTTTTTGGCGTCATCAAAACACTTATTGTTTGAACCCTTATTGTAAAAAACTTGTCTTTTTCAATAAAAGTATATGTGTACAATTTTTTGTATTCAATTCCGACCCTTACGGGTGAACACCTTCAAATGCGCATAACTCATAAACGACTTGTATGCGACTATATGTTCCTTCAGAAGAAATTATCCTCTATAATGGTCTATCACCCCTATCATTTTCTCGGCGAGGTTCTCTTACACTCTGTATATATATATATATATATATATATATATATATATATATAATATTACTGAATCTCCAAATGTTTTCAAACCCTATTTCGCCACAAAGGCATGTTACAGTTATTTATATATATATATATATATATATATATATATATATTCGTTATTAATTAAAGAGCAAAATGTTAATTGCGACCGAAGTATCATATGTGATACCATGCATAAAACATTCTCACCTAAAAACCCATTTCTTTTTGTTTCTTGAAATGTGTTGTTTTAACCCCTATGAACTCATTAAACGCGAAAATAAAATTAGAATTTACAAAAGCTCATTTCAGAAACACCATAAATTCCCACCACAAAAAATCTTGGGGTGCAGAATATTAAATAGAAGTTATACAATACATGTTTGAGTTTTATGTTCTAATAAACTTTAGTCACAAAGCAAAGTAACCGACGTAACAACTAAAAGAATTACAATTGAAATAAATAAACATTGTTTGTTACGTATGAGTTAATTCGTGTTATAAAATATATTGGGACGTAGGCACCTGAAAAATGACATACTAACCATGTATAGTCAGGAACGAATAGCAAATGAAGCACTTACATTGTCAATCATTGCTATATTCCCGCATAGAAACATTAACTGAAACTCACAGACTGACGTGAAGCGAGTGTACGCGGGATGACACGGCAAATCATCCACAAACAAAGCAGGTCAATGTACTGCTGTGTCGGATAATATACAGCTCTTACTACTTTTTAGGCTGTGATTTTAAAGAATAACATATGCATTGTTTTATGTTCACCTTTATTTGTTCTAAGATAAAAACTTTTATTTTCTATATTGACGCTAACAAGGAATGGAAAAAATTGCTTGCTTACTTTACTAACACGATCGAATCCGTAGGTCCATGTCCGCACGGCACATGAAGCTCTCTATACATCCCTACCCCGAGCTAATGGTTTCCAATCATTCCCAGTATAATCGAGTAATAGTTTAATGTGATTCCTCCCCACCTCCATTCTTGGTCTAACCAACTGGGCCGTTTTCCCTCTGGGTTTCCTACAAGAAGCTTCCATGCACGTCTTTCATTCCCAATTTGTCCCGCATTTCCTGCCCATCGCAGTCCACTTTGGCATGGGTTCCCTGAAGTAGTCCCCTCCCCGGAAAACCGAATGGGGGATTATTTGACCCTCCGGTAAAAAAACTGCAAATTAAAAAATGTTTACTGAATTGGGGGGGGGGGGGGTTGTGTTTACTTTAAAGCGGCCATAAACTTCGCTTTTCGTGTTTTCTTTAATTTGTGCAATAGTGGCACATCAATCAACAAAATGTTGTAAAAAATACAAATGTCTATTCTCCTAATCATGTATAGAATACACTACACCTAGCTTAGTATTGTGGTGCCCGAAAATAAAACAATATATTTTTAAGGACTGGTAGCTTCCTCTGTAGAGATTTTGTGTACTTGGTACTACGACAAATTCAACGGTAAAATGTTAAAGTCCAATTAAATAATTTCCTACTTCAATTTCCGCCAAAACATTAACTAAGTCTCAACCGATGTGCAACTAACTGCATGTCCGCTCACAAGTTGTGAGCTCAACAGTACGAGACGCAACCTTCATTCACTCTTATCGCATTTTATTCAAACGGTTTCATTTTTAAAGTCATTTATAACCATTTACAACGTTTTTATACGTTTCCTAACGATTATTTGAGTGTATTTCTTTACAATATTGAATCACTTCACTGGCTAGCAAACTGCCTCTTCCGCCCTCATGGTTGTTCTATCTTCCTACATTCCTTGTTCCTCTTGGCTTCTAGTTAAATGCTGCGTCTGGTAATCTTGTTACATTCATTCTTTATATTTGTTTAAACCATTTATATATGTATTATTTGATTTATTTTTAAATCAGTGGATACAATATATAACTCTATTCTTATATCTTCAATTCGTTATCCGATCCAATCTTGTGTTCCTTTAAGGAAGTTCATTTCTACGCTATGTCCAGATAGACACCATGAATATATTTGATATTGATTTTAAAGAATATTCTGTGTTCCAATGCAACCAACATATGCAACATATATTTTCAAACTTCAATTTATTACAATGCAGCGAACATAGAATGAATATGTATTTATTTATACTAAGTGCAGTATTAACACAAAAATACACTAATGACTAAGTAAACTATAAGATAAACTTCTCGAATGTGTTCCATTAGTTCTTGGAAAGATCTGAGAGTGAATACTTGTATTTTAGTTGGCTTTTTTTGTTTGTGGCTCAGCATAAGGAGTAGTATTACATGTGTTGTTTGTGGTGTTTCTCCTGCGGTTCGACAATTCTGTATAAATGCTCGTATTACGAGCTGCATTTCCACGTGACATGACACATGTTACATCTCTGCTTCCCAAAGTGTTACAAGCTTTTCACACCGGTGAATGATGATGATTATGATGGCCGAATGATTTTCGGGGACCGTTGGGCCATACGCTTCCTGACATTTGTCTAACAGGTGAGGAGAAAACCCCGAAAAAACCTCACCCAGGAGCCTGTCCCGACCGGGAATCGAACCCGGGCCCGCTGCGTGACATGGCAGCACGGTACCCTCGAGACCGCAGCGATGCTCATTTCCAGTGTTAGAATGCGAAATCAATTTCCTTAAGCGTTTAAAATGTAAATAGCTTTTCGACCAATGAAAACGCAGGTTTGTTTACATTACAACTGAAACTTTGCTCGCATTGATTCAGTCCGACTTTATTCTCTTTGGTCTTACAGCAGTGAAAATTTTATATCTATACAACAGGGATTTATAAATACAATAAAAGATTACGGATCCTTAATAAATTTGTTAAACTTACTATCTCGAGGGAGTGTTTATAAATTTCTAAAAACCCACAACCTGGAGGACCAGGTAATTTGTCATCCAGGCTGACTTCCTCTAGCCCTTGTAGAATCAACACTGAGCTGTAAGGCAGCAGCTGTTAGTCTTGGCTATTTTCGGGCAATAACTACAGTAATAATATAATAATAGTACATATGATATTTAATAATTATTATTTATTTACAGGTTTACAATGTAAATGCATATGTTTTTGTAGATCTAACCAATATAATGCAGCATTTGTTATTCGGTATTCCCAATTTTTCCAAAGATCAGTTTGATTTCGAAATTAATATTTTAATATTTTCACTATTCTTTCACTTATTCGAGAAAACAAACAATATCACATTGTCAGATGTCTGTAAATATTACTAACAAAAAGTAAATATTTAATTGTTCATTATAAACATTTCATATATACTTTCAGTTATAAATCTATGAGTGCACGTCAAAATTTGCTGGATATTATGTTTAAAACAACGTTCTGAAAATATGTTGATATTAGAGTAGTTACAGTGATTTGTTGCGTTTTGTGCTTGAAATAGAGATCACTTTACAAAAAAACAAAGTTTTTAACTATGTTGTCATGCATATTTTTTAAATAAGTAGGTAATTATATGAAAATAATAATTGGCGTTTGAGTAAATATTGCTAAGATAAAAAGTTAAAAATTCATACAAAAACTTTACGTAAACAGGTATTATTAATGGTTGTCATCACCCTCGCCGTACACATCCTCACGCAAAGATCTCCACCACTTCACGGTATCATACCTGCCGCTTTTCGTTGAAACATCATACCAAGGATACATTTTAAAAGTTGCGTTTAATATTTACCACAGTGACTAGTTTAATTAGAGAGAACAGCATAACTAATATATATATATATATATATATATATATATATATCCAGTACTGTGGTAGCATGTCATTTATATAGTCCAGGTATTGTCAGATAGTCAAGAAATAAGTTTTGGTCCTAACATCTTTAATTGTATGTTTATCGTTTTTATATAATCGTATTTATACTTGAAGTGTCTTCTTGAATTTGATTTAAAAAAAATGTTTTTGGAATAAACTTTATAATAATCGAGGGAAAGAATATATAAGTTCTAAACAGTGTTTATAAAATATCAGATAGTCACAACCGTTTTAGTAGCGAATATCTAATGTGAAATAGCCTTCGAGTTTTTTCATTATCATCTTAGTCTCCTGCATCCTTTCTCTCAGATAATAAGGTCAAATTTACAGGAACAACATATTATACACCGTGTCCACAAATATCATCCTCATTATTTAAACTACTACTACATCGCTTTGGATAATAGTATCTACATGAAATTGGTGACAATCAAAAGAGAAACTCAAAACGTTTTTGCTATACCTCATATGCATTGAATGTGGCCCCCACGAGTGATGCTACAGACGTCGAGGTGATATTCCCATTCTCGCCACACACCCTCCAACATATGTTAAGAAATGGACTGGATGGCAGCAATGATACGAAGCTGGATTTTTTTGCAGATTTTGAGGCAATGGGGGTACATACACACGTTCTTTTATGTAACCCCATAAAAGAAGTCAAATACCGTCATGTCAGGTGACTTCGGTGGTATCTTGTAGAAAACATTATCATCATCTCCGGCACGTCCACTCTATCTTCCTGGACGCCGGTCATTCAGATGCTCCCGAACATGCAAATTGCAATGAGGAGATATTCCATTTCGTTGGAAAAGATGTTCATTGCCTTCTTCTTGTTCAAATTGTGGAAATAACCATTCAGTGAGCATATCAAGATAGATTGCACCGTTGACAGTGGCCTCTAGAAAGAAAAATAGGCCTTAGACTTTACGTTTCGATACGGCACAAAATATATTCACTTTAGGAGAGTCTCTTTCAATTTCCACAATGGTGTTTGGATTCTCACTCCCTCAAATTCTAAAATTATGCCTGTTCACTTTTCCACTAATCTGGAAAGTTGTCTCATCACTGAAAATTATTTTTTCTGACAGTTCTTCATTATCCTCCGTAAGTGCCATGAAATGCTCAGTGGAATTTAATCTCTTTGCATGACCATCAGATTGGAGTTTGTAGGCGTGGAACTTCAGTCGTGTACGTAGCATCTTAGATACTGTGGATTTAGGGGTGTTAATTGTTGACTTGCTCTACGGACAGACTTATTGGGACTACGCAATAAATGTCTCTCGCACTTTATCCACAAATTGTGCATCGGCCGATCGTCTCCCTGAATGGATTTTCCTTTGAATGCATATGGAGCCACGATACACAAAATCACGGCAAAACTTCAAAATTGATTTGGGTGCAGGAGTCTGATGTTGAAACGTTCGCCTAAAAGCACGCTGAACCAGCACAGGATTTTATGTTGTCTGATATTCCAAAGCACACCTACTGTGTTCTTAGGGGTTCGCCATAACTCCTTAACACTTATTTAATAATAACACAGTTTCAAAAGCACAACAAACATTCACATTTAACCTGTCTGCTAAACACTCAACAAATAACCCATATCGACAACAAAAAACATGATTTAGTTTATTTTAGTGTCTGTATTGTTGTTCATTATTCTCCATTGTTGACATTGTTAACATGCCCAAAACATTTTGAGTTATCTTTTGATTGTCACCAATTTCATTTAGATACGATTATCCAAAGTGAAAAAGTAGTATTTTAAAGTATGATACTATATTTGTGGACACGTTATATATTAAATAATACTGGGATTGCTCTAAAGACTTACTGAAGTTGTTACATATCGATACGTGTAATTGCTCACCTGCCGCCGACGTGGCTACTACCGCATGTGGTTCCTGATATTCTGCCGCAACAAATACTGTTGTTTTTCCCGTTACCAGCCGCCCAGTGCACAGCGATATAAAATATCAAACGACCAGCAACATTTTTACTTTACGGTAGAGGGGAACATGTGAACAATTTACTACACAAGAACAAGTAGATGAGGTACAAATCCATCAAATAGATTAACCGTTATAGAAATTATTACACTAATTTTCGGGCAGTTAAATTAAGCATTAAAAACCTGAATTTTTGTTCCACATTTTGGTCAAACTATTGGCACATTATCTGTAAATTATATTAATGTAACTCACTACGTATAATTGTGTCAAACAGAATTACGCATTCATATTATTGAAGAGGGAGCCTTGTCAAACTCGAAGAGCCGTGAAATTCGAAGAACTCGTGAAGCTCAGGAGACCGTGAAGCTCGAAGAGACCGTAAAACTCGTGACCCCGTAAAACTCGTGACCCCGTAAAACTCGTGACCCCGTAAAATTCGTGACCCCGTAAAACTCGAAGACCCCGTAAAACTCGTGACCCCGTGAAACTCGAAGACCCCGTAAAACTCGAGGAGCCCGTGAAGCTCTAGGACCCCTTGAAGCTCGACGAGCCCGATGTGCCTGAGATTTCGAGTGTCATCAACACGATAGGTGTAGGTAATATTAAAAACTGGAGTGGATGGATGAATGGAGAAGGTAAATTAAACTATAGGCAAGGAAGATGTGTAAACTTTGAAAATCTGTAAATAAATAAATAAATTTTTGTTGTTATTATTATTATTATTATTATTATTGCTTTCTAAATTAATACGCCTTTCTATATTTATAGTTTAACATATTTTTCGATGTATCTCGCAAATAAGTTGTTAGCCATTAACTAATATATTGCGTGTAACAACTGATTACAAGTCCTGGCACAAATTATTCCGAGCCAGATTTTCGTATACAGTTATAATTTTTAATCTTACTCATGTGAATGCATTTCGGAGCCAAATAGTTAGTTCCAGATTTTTTCACATTATGGATCTCTGTGCAGTGATTATTGTATCGTCGTTTCTCACACCATCCCTAGACTTACTCTTACTTACTTACTTACTGGCACTATCGAACCCGTAGGTTCATGGCCCCGCGGACATAAGCTCTCCATACATCCCTATCCTGAGCTAATGCTTTCCAATCATTCCCTGTATAATCTACTTCCCTCAAATCATAGTTAATGTTATTATCCCACCTCATTCTTGGTCTACCAACTGGGCGTTTTCCCTCTGGCTTTCCTACAAGAAGCTTCCATGCAAGTCTTTCATTCCCCATACGTGCGACATGTCCTGCCCATCGCAGTTTACGGGACTTAACTGTTCTTATTATATCTGCCTTCCTATAAAGACCATGTAGTTCATTGTTATGTAGTCTTCTCCATTCACCTGTCTGTTCATCTCTCTTTGGTCTAAAAATTTTCCTAAGTACTTTATTCTCAAATACTTGTAATCTCCTTTCCACCCTTAAAGTAAGAGTCCATGTTTCGCACCCATATAATATAACTGGTAGAATAATAGTTTTATATATTTTCAGTTTAACGTTTTTTGAAAGGAGTTGGGACATCAAGAGTCTCTGCAATGCATAATAGCATGCATTCCCAGAATTGAGCCTATGTTTAATTTCTTTGTGCATCTCATTCCTATTTGTGATTATTGTTCCTAGGTATTTGAATTCAGCCACTTCCTCAAACTTTTCCCTCATTTGACATTAGCTGTCCATTTCCATTATATAATGTATTTCACCGTGTGACCATATATTTAGTTTTATTGATATTTATTTCCAGTCCTAATTTCTTAGTTTTACTCAATAGTGTGTACGTGTTGTCCTTTAGTATCTTCTCGCTATCGGCCAATAGTACTAAATCATCAGCATAAACTAACAACTTATTAATACCATTGAGTTGTAAGCCTTCCTCATTCTCCAAAGATTTGATGGCATGCTCTAGTATAAAATTAAATAGTAGAGGAGATAGTGCATCTCCTTGGTTCAACCCATTCTGGATTTGAAAAGTGTCCAAAAACTGTTTGCCTACACGCACCCTACTCTTTGTGCCATTTAGACACATTTGTATAAGTCTAACTAACTTTTTAGGAAATCCGAACTCCAGCAGGATACTATATAACTTTTCCCTTTTAATTGAATCATATGCTTTTTTGAAGTCTACATATAGTTGATGTACAGTACCATTATATTCCCATTTCTTTTCTAAAATCTGTCTTATACTAAAAATCTGATCTGTTGTAGACCTGTTTCTTCTAAATGCACATTGATGATATCCTAGGATGTCATCGATATAGGGAGTAAGTCTGCTTACTAATGTATTTGTAAGAATTTTGTACGAAGTTGAAAGTAGTTGTTGCAATCAGTTTTATCTCCTTTCTTATAAATTGGTACGATAATTGATTCCTTCCATTTATCAGGAAGAGCTTCTTTTTCCCAAATCATACTAAGCAACCAGCGTATCTTGTCCATTAATATTTATCCACCTGATTTTATCAGTTCTGCTGGGATCTCATCTGAACCTGACGCTTTATACATCTTCAATTTTTCAATCGCCATTTCAATCTCTAATGCATTTGGTTCTGCAACTAGCATTTCTGCTGTCTGTAAATTATCCTCCTCAATGTACTGTTCTGTATGTACATTTAATAGCTGATTAAAGTAACTTTTCCATCGATTTAATATACTCCTGGAATCTGGAATCATATCCCCATTTTCATTCCGAATTATGTTTGTTTTAGCCTCAAACCCTTTCTTCTCTATACTGATTCCCTGATATAATTCTCTAATGTTCCTATTTTTTGCGTTCATTCCAAGATCATTAATCTTCTCTCTCAAATATTCCCTTTTTTTACTCTTTAATAACTTGGTGGTTTCCCGTCTAATACTACCCAATTGCTCTCAATTTACCTCATTTGACTCGTGTAACCATTTCATTTTTGCTAGATTTCTTTTCTTTACAATGTCGGCACATTCCTCATCAAACCATTTCTTGTTTTGCCTCTTTTTTAAATAACCAATACATTCTGATGCTGACAATTTAATAGTATCTCTTATAGCCTCCCATTCTTTATTTATATCAGTTTCTTCTTCGTTTGCCACATTCTCATGTGATGATTCCAGTACTTCAAATCTATTAGCAATTTTGATTTGGTATTCTTGCCGCATTTCATCATTTTTCAAGTTTTTTAATTCAAATTTTACAGAATCATCTTTAGCGTTTGTTCCTCTCATGAGCGATAGCCGTTGTCTGATTTTCACTCTGACCTGATGATGATCCGAATTGCAGTCTGTCCCTCTAACTGATATAACATCGATGATGCTACTGTGCGAGTGTTTATCCACTAATACATGATCTATCTGGTTCCGAGTTTCTCCATCTGGGGACGTCCAGGTGTAGTGATGAAGATTCCTTATGCTGAGAGGTCTGTGCTCCAAACACAAGCGATTTCTTCGAAGTGGCAAAAGTGGCTAATCGAACCCCGTTGTCGTTACTTTCTTCATGATGACTGAATTTGCCTATTGTTGGTTTGAATATATCTTCCCGCCCCACTTTTGCATTAAAATCTCCTAAGACAATTTTCATATGATATGGTGAAAGGCTATCAAATAAGCATTCTAATTCTTCATAGAATTGGAACGGGTTTTTTAGTCAGAAGGAGGATCCTATCCGCTATCCGAGATATTAAGTTTGTTAGTGATAGGATATCATACTTAATATAGAGGGAAAACGACATGATTTTATAATTGTAAATGTACATGCCCCCACAGAAGATAAAGATGACAAGATCAAGGATGAGTTCTATGAAGAATTAGAATTCTTATTTGATAGCCTTTCACGATATCATATGAAAATTGTCTTAGGAGATTTTAATGCAAAAGTGGGGCGGGAAGATATATTCAAACCAACAATAGGCAAATTCAGTCTTCATGAAGATAGTAACGACAATGGCGTTAGATTAGTCACATTTGCCACATCGAAGAATCTCATTGTTAAGAACACAACATTTCAGCATAAGGATATTCATAAATACACCTGGACGTCCCCAGATGGAGAAACTTGGAACCAGATAGATCATGTATTAGTGGATAAACGCTGGCACAGTAGCATCATTGATGTTAGATCAGTTAGAGGGACAGACTGCAATTCGGATCATCATCTGGTCAGAGTGAAATCAGACAACGGCTATCGCTTATGAGAGGAACGAACGCTAATGATGATTCTGTAAAATATGAATTAAAAAACTTGAAAAATGATGAAATGCGACAAGAATACCAAATCAAAATTGCTAATAGATTTGAAGTACTGGAATCTTCAGATGACAATGTGGCAAACGAAGAAGAAACTGATATAAATAAAGAATGGGAGGCTATAAGAGATACTATTAAATTGTCAGCATCAGAAAGCATTGGTTGTTTAAAAAAGAGGCAAAACAAGAAATGGTTTGATGAGGAATGTGTCGACATTGTAAAGAAAAGAAAGCTAGCAAAAATGAAATGGTTACACGAGCCAAATGAGGTAAATTTAGAGCAATTGGGTAGTGTTAGACGGGAAACCACCAAGTTACTAAAGAGTAAAAAGAGGGAATATTTGAGAGAGAAGATTAATGATCTTAAAATGAATGCAAAAAATAGGAATATTAGAGAATTATATCAGGGAATTAGTATAGATAAGAAAGGGTTTCAGGCTAGACCAAACATAATTCGGAATGAAAATGGGGATAGTATTGCAGATTCTAGGAGTATATTAAATAGATGGAAAGGTTACTTTAATCAGCTATTAAATGTACATACAGAACAGGACATTGAGGAGGATAATTTACAGACAGCAGAAATGCTAGTCGCAGAGCCAAGTGCATTAGAGGTTGAAATGGCGATTGAAAAATTGAAGATGTATAAAGCATCAGGTTCAGATGAGATCCCAGCAGAACTGATAAAATCAGGGGGAGAAAAATTGATGGACAAGATACGCTGGTTGCTTAGTAAGATTTGGGAAAAAGAAGCTCTTCCAGATGAATGGAAGGAATCAATTATCATACCAATTTATAAGAAAGGAGATTAAAACAGATTGCAACAACTACAGGGGCATCTCATTACTTTCAACTTCGTACAAAATTCTAACAAATATATTAGTAAGCAGACTTACTCCCTATATTGATGACATTCTAGGAGATCATCAATGTGCATTTAGAAGAAACAGGTCTACAACAGATCAGATTTTCAGTTTAAGACAGATTTTAGAGAAGAAATGGGAATATAATGGTACTGTACATCAACTATATGTAGACTTCAAAAAAGCATATGATTCAATTAAGAGGGAGAAGTTATATAGTATCCTGCTGGAGTTCGGAATTCCTAAAAAGTTAGTTAGACTTATACGAATGTGTCTAAATGGCTCAAAGAGTTGGGTGCGTGTAGGCAAACAGTTTTCAGACACTTTTGAAATCGAGAATGGGTTGAAGCAAGGAGATGCACTATCTCCTTTACTATTTAATTTTGTACTAGAGCATGCCATTAAATCTTTAGAGAATGAGGAAGGCTTACAACTCAATGGTATTAATAAGCTGTTAGTTTATGCTGATGATGTAGTACTACTGGCCGATAGCGAGGAGATACTAAAGGCCAACACGCACACACATTGAGTAACACTAAGAAATTAGGACTGGAAATAAATATCAGTAAAACTAAATATATGGTCACACGTAGAAATTCAGTATATAATGGAAGTGGACAGCTAATGACAAATGAGGGAAATTTTGAGGAAGTGGCTGAATTCAAATACCTAGGAACAATAATCACAAATAGGAATGAGATGCAAAAAGAAATTAAACATAGGCTCAATTCTGGAAATGCATGCTATTATGCATTGCAGAGACTTTTGATGTCCCAACTCCTTTCAAAAAACGTTAAGCTGAAAATATCTAAAACTATTATTCTACCAGTTATATTATATGGATGCGAAACCTGGACTCTTACTTTAAGGGAGGAAAGGAGATTACGAGTATTTGAGAATAAAGTTCTTAGGAAAATTTTTGGATCAAAGAGAGATGAACAGACAGGTGAATGGAGAAGACTACATAACAATGAACTACATGGTCTTTATAGGAAGCCAGATGTAATAAGAACAGTTAAGTCTCGTAGACTGCGATGGGCAGGACATGTTGCGCGTATGGGGAATGAAAGACGTGCATGGAAACTTCTTGTAGGAAAGCCAGATGGAAAACGCCCAGTTGGTAGACCAAGAATGAGGTGGGAGAACAACATTAACTATGATTTGAGAGAAGTAGATTGTACAGGGAATGATTGGAAAGCATTAGCTCAGGATAGGGATGTATGGAGAGCTTATGTCCGCGCGGCCATTAACCTTCGGGTTCGATAGTGCCAGTGAGTTAGTTAGTTAGTTAGTTAATTCTTCATAGAATTCATCCTTGATCTTGTCATCTTTATCTTGTGTGGGGGCATGTACATTTACAATTATAAAATCATGTCGTTTACCCTTTAGAATTATGTATGATATCCTATCACTAACAAACTTAATATCTCGGATAGCGGATAGGATCCTCCTTCTGACTAAAAAACCCGTTGCAAATGCAGGTCTTTCTGCACCCCCGTAGTATAAAGCAAAGCTTCCTGATTCGTGACTACCTTCTCCTGGCCACCTAACTTCCTGTAAAGCGACTATATCCAAGGACGATTTATCTAATTCCCGCGTTAATATCTCTAGTGCCCCGCTATTGTATAAAGTCCTAACATTCCATGTTCCTAGGAACATGTCCCTGTGTTTGAACCTTTGGCATGTGTTCCCTGAAGTAGTCCCCGCCCGGAGAACCGATTTGGGGACTATTTGACCTCCGGAAAATTTTACCCCAGTTGAACCCATGTCCGCATTTCTTGACGGTTGTATTTTTACGGTGAAGGATCGTGACTCCTTCGACCAAGGTACTTTTTTCGTCTGGCTTATCACCTTCGACCAGTCCGGCATGGGTAACCCTATTGGCAGCATTGCTACCGCCGTCATAGCTCTCAGGATTATTTAAGCACGCAAAGCCACTCCACCACAAGGTAAAGATACCATGGAGGGACACCATCCCTAGAACAAGAATAAATTCTTAGTATTTTTGTTTAATTACACACCTCAACAAATAATTACTCGCAAGCTCGAAATGTATCAATAACTATGTTTTCGGAATCGCAGAAGACGAAAATGATATTAGTTTTTTTCCAATTACCTAACCGAAGTCAGACATTTCGACGACAACCTTTTACATAACTGATTGTTTCCGTGAGAGTCACAGGCGCTATTGTCTCTCAAACTGGTCACCCTTCTCTTTTTACGCGGTTTTATTCCTCTTAGGGATTGTTAAGCCCTCAGGAATACACAGGTATACAAAATTTCCTGATTGCCACTACCAAATTTGTGAAGTAATGGCTTGTAATACCTAGTTCTGTGCAGTTTGTCTTACATTAGATCATTGTGATTGTGAAGTGTCGATATATGCGTTTTTGTGTATCGTTATAAAGAAATTGAATTAAAACAATCTACTATAATATATTTTAATACGTAAGATTTAGTGTTTTTATAATTTTGCAATGTCTCGCCGCTGTAAGAATTCTCCTAATTTATCCTGTTACGTTTGTGGGGAATATTGTACAAAATCTCAGCGCAGAACTAGTTATAAAGGCGTACAATTTATATTTCGGGAACTACAGTTAATTTGGAGATACTGATAAATATTGGGCCACCAATTTTTGCTGTACAATCTGCCAAAGGATTTTAATAAGGCGGTTAAAAAGGTTCGCATTCGTGCATGCCATTTGCCATTCCAATGTTGTGGAGGGAACCTACGGACCACATCACTGACTTATTTCTGTACGGTCAATATATCTGGTTTCACTTTAAATAAATAATAGTTTTAAAAAACTAAAACAACACGCTTTATTAGGAAAGCGAACTCAAAAATGAAAAATAATTTTAATTTCCAACACGCTTGGGATAAATTTAACGTGGTCAACAACAAAATCATCTCCAGCACATATAGAATAAAACTAGAGTTATCAACAAAAAGAAAATAATTTTACCATCAAAAGCGTGGGGTGCTTTTTATGATTTTTACATTTTCTTCTTAGAGACTTTACTTTTACCAATATTTGTTTATTATCAAATATATTAATTGATATAGAGCACCCCACGCTTTTAATGGTAAAATTATTTTTCTTTTTGTTGATAACTCTAGTTTTATTCTGTATGTGTTGGAGACGATTTTTTTGTTGACCACTTTAAATTTATACTAAGCGTGTTGGAAATTAAAATTATTTTTCATTTTTGAGTTCGGTTTTCTAATAAAGCGTGTTGTTTTAGTTTTTTTAAAACTATTATTTATTTTTTAATTTTAATATTTTACAGAATAAGATAAAATTGTAAATATCTTTAAATTTGATACTATTGTAGTATGAACTAAAAGTAATACTCTTCTAAAGTAAAATCCTCCCCAGCCGTATTTGAACCAGCGACCTATTGATTACTGGAATCATATTTCACTAGCACAACACTCTACCAACTGAGCTCTTACAACGATTGACTAAAAAGTTAACAAGTCCGCAACCTATTATACCTGTTTTAATTTTTTTGATTTTCTGGTAATTCTGGCCAGGATTTTAGAAACAAAATGTGAAATTATTGTAGTGTCACAGGTCATGTATAAGTATACAAAGTTTCAAGTCGATCCAATGTATCTATGTGGGTGAAAATCGTGTTAAAAAATTCCGTTACATAAATACAAAGACACTTTTTTTGATTTTCTGATGATTCTGGCCAGGAATTTAGGAAATAAATATGAAATTATTGTATTGTCACGGGTCCTTTTACAAGTATACAACATTTCAAGTCGATCCAATTATTTTAAGTGGGTGAAAATCGCGTTGAAAGATTCAGTTACATAGATAGATAGATAGATAGATAGATACATACATATATACATAGATACAGGTCAAGCTAATATAAATCGTGTAAAAATAAGCATTCTGTTCAGTATTCAAATATGCAGTCAGCCATGCGACCTGTTAAACGTAGTGATTCTTCGCCGAACTTGGGTGACGTCAGTGATGAACATGGCGAAAGGTTCCACGAAGACATTTTAGAAATGGAAAGGCGTTATAAAGGGAAATCAGTGACCAACATGCTTGCTGATTACTGCTGGCAAATTTTCACAGACGTTTCGGAGCCATCTTATCGGCGTAATTCATCCAGGAGGAAGTTTTGAAAGGTGAGATTTTTGCTACAATTTAAGCATGTGTTGTAACGTAACTACTTATTTATCATTCTTAGAAAAAAAAAATAACTTTTTGGATCTTATGTGATTTGGTTTTACATAGATCAATTGCTTCTAGCAATATTATTGCAAAAAAATGAAACTAAGTGCAGATAAGCAATAATATGCGAAATATAAAGAAAAACGTTGAACACTCCTCGCAAAAAAACTGTTAGGTGATAGAGAAAAACTGACTTCAAATTCAAAATCAGCGCATTGCAATTAACTAAAATCACCTATTTTCATTTCTGAGAGCGACAAAAAGTTCAAATTTGTTGTTGAGTGCTATCAGTTGTTGGACAACAGCCTACGTAACAAAATGTGTAGTTAACTTGTGTTTTGAATTGTCACAAATATCTTTAACTAAAAGAAAACAGGTAGACTTACGTAATATCCAGCAAATGCACGAACACACAGCTGATAATCCAGAACAAACATTTATTTTTTCTTATACATATTCTCTATTATTACCAGACGTAGCGGGAAATATATATATCTATCCACCGCTGTGGTCTCGAGGTAGCGTGCTGCCTTGTCACGCAGCGGGCTCGGGTTCGATCCCCGGTCGGGGCAGTTTTTCTGTATGAGGTTTTTATTGGGGTTTTCCCTCAACTGTATAACAAATGTCAGGAAAACTTTAAGGCCCAAACGGTCCCCGAAATCATATGGCCACATCCTCATCCTCGCCATTATCATATTCATCATTCACCGGTGTGGAAAGCAACGGGAAGCTACCACACCTATAATTCCCTAGTAAAGCTGCAAGCATAGCATGAAAATGCTATAATATATGTATATGTATATAATATATGTATCAACTGTGACAAATAGACTGCGAATGGGTAAGTCGTTCCATTAACTTATACAAATTAATATAACATTAAAATAATCTATAATTAACTCACTGGCTCTGTCGAATCCGCAGGTTCACGGACATAAGCTATCCATATATCCCTATTCTGAGCTAATGTTTTCCATTCATCTACTGTATAATCTACTTCCCTGAAATCGTGGATAATGTTATTCTCACACCTCATTCTTGGTCTAACAACTGGTCGTTTTCCGTCTGGTTTTCCTACAAGAATCTTCCATGCACCTCTCTGATCCCCATATGTGCCACATGTCCTGCCCATAGCAATCTACGAGACTTAAAATTGTTCTTATTATATTTGGATTCTTATACATATCATGTAGCTCACCATTATGTAGTTTAAACCGTTCATCTTTTTTTTTTGCCCAAAAAGTTTTCTAAGAACTTTATTCTCAAACACTTGTAACATTCTTTCCTCCCTTAAGGAGAGGAGTCGAGCGTCAGCAGCGGTAGAGAGAGGTTCTCCTGGCAGCAGCGGATGGGAGTCTACAGTGGCATATCTCGCAGCAGCGTTCCTCGCAGCATAGTCGTCTCATCGGCACCGAGCTGGAGAAACGACTCCCGCTACTAAAAAACTGCCTGCGCATGCGCGGCTAGAGCAATACGAGTCCCGACAGCTTCTTTTTCAGGTTGAGTGTTCTATCCTACACATTCATCACGGTTAGTACCTATTCCTAAAAAGGCACTAGGCCTTATCCCGTCCGGCCCAGGCTCGGCCCCGATACCAGGGTCTTTGACAGGGCAATTCCATACCGGTTAACCATAAAATATCCAAAGAACACTCCAACATGGGTAGGAATGGCAAATCTTCAGGCAAGTCATCAAAGACGCCCCCAATCGCGACTCGCACGCGTAATAACACTAAAATGGATAAAACCTCGAACTCAAATACGGCAGCAAAGGCTGACGAATTAATCGAACAAGTCTTACCGACATCTAAATCGCCAGCAGCAACTGACGGGAAAAAAAGGTTCAAAATTTTCTGTCGCTCTACCGCCGGTGGCATCTCCGCAAATCAGCGAGGGGGCCACCGGAGGTACAGGGACACCGAACCAGCGCGAAAGCGTAATCAAACCTCCTTCCCTGCTCATCCGTAGAGAATTTTCTACCGAATTGGCAGCTGTGAACAGAGCGTTCAATAAACACCACCCTCTCGCATTAACTTGTGAGGTTACCAGGGTAGGAAATAGGGTCAGGCTAGCTTCACTGTCGGCCCACAATAAATACGTTCAGCTCCTGCAGCGGCGTCAGATACCTTACTGCGAAGGTACCAAAAAAAATCACATCGCAACCAAAAAGATCGTGATTAAAGGAATAGACTCCTACGTGGATCCATCACTGATCCAAGAAGACCTAAAAAGTCTCGGGTTCACGGCCCTAAAGGTAGTCAATATGACATCCGGAAGAACCAAAGGCCCGCTGCCAATGTTCATGGCAGCCTTGGTGGATGATTCCACAGTCTGCGAGGTCCTAAAAATAAGAAGACCCTATTATTACAGAGTTAAAATAGAGCTCTATCGTCGTGCATTTCAAGCTGCAACTCAACGGTCTGAAACAGTTCCAGTCGAGCCATCTGCTCCTGCTGTGGAAAGACAAACAGCTCCAGCTAGAGTTGAGCCAGCCGCTCCTCGACCTGAGAGCAAAAAATCCCGAAATAGGAACAACAGAAACTCAAGGAAAACTGGAGTTACTAATTGCCAAGAACCTGAGTTCAACTCTCAGGAACGAAACCCGGTTCCCTCTCAGCCAGAGGAGGAAATCGTCGACGATCAGCAACATGTTATATACATCACTGGTCAAGAAACTCAAACTGATACTGAGATAATTCAAAGCAAAGAAACTCAGACAAACATTGAGCCCAAATTAAATAAAAGGACTCAAACAAGAGATCGACTAGATTTTGAAAGCTGCCAATGCAACTACCATTGCCCTGCGTTCTACACGTGGCAAACAGTAGACCATTTTCTTGGCAAGATCACAAATAAGATCATAATAGAACGTTTACGTTCGAAATACATCCTCATTGAACCATCATGGGACCGTAATGATAAACTCATGGGTTGGAGGATAACGGAAGATCACAAACTCAGGACATACATTCCCATATTATGACAAGACAGGTGATTTTGACGGCTATTCGCCTATAAGAACCGTCCTGAATCAATTACAAACAGGTGAAATAAAAACCAGCTAATCACCTCTAAAAAGCTGGAAGTCCCGACCGATTTGGCCATATTTCGATATTCTCACTAACTTCAAACCTACTCTGCTAAGGTTACGGTGGTTTCCTGGAGTAGGCCCTTTGATTCCACCAATAAATATTATTCCCATAACTTTTCTAAATTCAAAATTAATGGGCTATTTAACAAAATTGCACGTCTAATCTTAAAAATTACACATCTATGGCACGTGGCACAACGGATGGCCGATGGGTATCATCCTGTGTCATAGAACATCATTAGAAAATCTTACATAAATATAATTATCAATTCTTTTTCAGATAACTACTCTGCTAAAGGTTTCTGGTGGTTTCCTTAGCGTGAAGGCAAATGCCGGAGTGGTCCCCTAGTTCCCACCAGTAAATTTTATTCCCAATCTTCACTGAGCCGGGTAAAGAGGATGGAAAAGATTTCATTTCGACTTGGCGCTGGTTTCTCGGTCTTACTTCTCTCCATCATAGGGTGCGGACTTCCCTGGATCGGCTTTGGGCTGCTAATGTACAAACTTCGCGACAAGAATCTAAACGAAAAATTTTTACAAGTCCACGAAATAGGCGTGGCAATCTCATACAGCTTCCTGATTGGCTTAGAGACACTACTGCTTTTTAGGCATTTTAAATAATTAAACATAATCGAAAATACATCAAACGCATTCAAGTAACACTCAATATATCACAGAAATGAAAATAATACAATTAAATATTATTAATAGAACAAAATAACACAATTTCAAAAAAGGGGCGTGCATCCCCAGACAGCCACGCGAATGGCTAATACATTGTTCGCGATAATAATAATTTTAAATTGAACCAAGCTAATAATATTTAAGTGTTAGCTTCAAACAATCATTAAGAACACCTTGGATATCATTCGATCACGATATCCTAACAAAATAATACAAAAATTCACACTTTAAAAAATCACCAGCCCCTGATTGGCTGACGGCCACAAGCGCCATATTCAAAAATCACGAAATTAAACACAAGTCGGAGCATATTGACGCTACCATGCTGGTTAGAATGCTGGTTATTCGTTATTATTTATTATTATACCGGTATCTAATCATCTCTAAATCACACCGGGGCTAATGCTTAAGCGGGAACCCGGGGTTCTCCTTTCTAGGACATCCTGGAGAACCAAAAGGAATCGCTCACCGCTTGTCATTAATTTGGCTAGCCGCAGGGCCTTTTCACCAAGACTACTCCTCCCTTAAAGTGTTAGTCCATGTTTCGCATCCATATAATATAACTGGCAGAATAACTGTTTTATTTGTTTTCAGTTTAACATTTTATCAAAGGAGTTGGGATGGCGAGAGTTCCTGAAATACATAACAGGATGCATTTCCAGAATTCAACCTGCGTTTAACTTCCTTGTGCATCTCATTCCTATTTCTAATTATTAATGTTCCTAGATAATTGAAATCAGCCACTTCTTCAAAATTTCTTCATTTGTTATTATTTGTCCATCTCCACTATAAACGCATTTTATATGTGTGAACATATATTTAGTTTTATAGATATTAATTCCAGCTCCAATTTCGTAGTGTTACTCAATAGTGTGTGCGTGTTGGCCTTTAATATCTCCCCGCTATCGCCGAATAATACCACATCATCAGCATAAATTAACAGCCTATTAATAAGCATTGAGTTGTAGGCTTCCTTCATTCTCCAAAGATTTAGTTGCATGCTCTAGTATAAAATTGAATAGTAGAGGAGATAATGCATCCCCTTGTTTTACCCATTGTGAATCTAAATTATCCGAAATCTGTTCGCCGACACACACCCTACTCTCTGTTCCATTTAGACACATTCGTATAAGTCTATCAAACATTTTAGGAATTCCGACCACCAGAAGCATACTATATAACTTCTACCTGTTAACCGAATTGTAGGCCTTTTTGAAGTATAATATATTTAAAAGTTAAAACTATATTTTTGACATTTGGCAATGAAGGCAAAAATATGACATGAAAAGAAAAATAATTTCCTGACTCGGGATATATATATATATATATATATATATATGAAAAACAAATGTTGGGTGCTAGGATTCCTGAGTAACTCAGATGTTTGGAGCACTAAACGCACAGAGTTTAGAAACTCGGTTTCAAATCTCGACTCAGGCATTTATTTTTTTTAATGCTATATTTGCCTTCATTGACATAAGTCAAAATTGCAGTTATAACATCTAAATATCCAAGCGTTACTGCTATAAGTAAATATTCATAAGTAATGCCACGAGTGATTTCCAAATTATCGATAAATTCACGACTCACGAAGTGAGGAGTGAATTTATCTAGAGAATTTGGAAATCAAGAGTGGCATTTGTTAGGACTATTTAACGAATAAAATTAAGCTGTTTACTCACAAATCATTATTTAACTATAGTTATTTTAAAATATTTATATATTTAATGTAAACGGCGATGTTTGAAAACAAATGAGAAACGATAGGTACGCTTCTACTGCTTCTTTTGTTTATCACTGCAACCAGATCATACTATTTATTGCCAAAGGAACGCAATATTGTAAGGAGGAGCTTTCTTTAATATGGTAATTATAACACTGATAAATATTTGGTGAAACACGACTCTGATTGGTTGTAAAATAGAAATCATTGAAATGTGATTGGTCATTGACTCCCATTTGGGGCATGAGTTAAATAGTCTCTTTAAATATGCTTACTTGTTACAGTGGCCATTACATGGCTATTGAAATGATATCCCGCTACCTCTCGTGCAAATTGAGAATAATATATATAAGAAAAAGAAAGGTTTGTGTTAGGAATCCTGAGTAGCTCAGATAATTAGAGCCCTAAACAAACATAGTTTAGAAACTCGGGTTCAAATTCCGACTCAGGCATTTATTTTACTTTTCATATATATATATATGTCCTTTGCAGAGTTCTAAAACCGTTCAACCAATCTTCGTGAAAATTTTATGTAGGTTTTGAGATGCGCGAGTGATCAGCCGTTATCCATTGTGTGTTTAAATAAATACGTGTAGGAGTTCACCTGAAACGAAAATAAAAAAAAAAAACACTGTAGCGTTCACATTGTTCTATGTTTGACAACGAAACTCGCAATATTCTATTAAATTAACGTAGGTAGGAATTGTCAAGAAAGAGAGCGAAATCCTACAGTTAGAAGTAGTCGTTTATTAAAGCGATAAGAAATTGAAAACTGCCTGAACTACTGGACCTGTTTAGATTTTTATTTTTTTTGGAGTATCCCGGGATGGACCCCGTATATGGCGCTGTGATCGGGTTATAGGTTTTTTATATCAAAATTGTACTCACCTGCATTACCGTGATATTCCACGCGACTTCAATGTGACGTCATAGTGCAAGCTTCTTGAGCCATAACATATGACAGTGAGGAGTTTTGTTCTGAACTTATTAATTTGTGAATTTTACGGTAAATAAGTTACTTAGCCTATATTTTTATCGTCTGGTCATGACACGAGAATTGAACGTCTAACGTGTCCGCTAGTATAGGGAGTAGACTATTGGGAGGTGAGGACAATTGACCAGTCTCGATCCCCATTCAAAGTTCAGACCAAATACAATTTTAAATAATTCTCTTTCGACTTAAAGACAATTGGTTTGTCCTCGACTGCCAACAAGGCTGTTACCTACCTTACAGCATAACGTGGTTTGATATTTGGTTTAGTTAGTAATTGTCAATCAAGTGAACTATAAACCTTGTAAATTACTGTGAACTACATAATTTCATGTCAGTTTAGTGGTGATGTTCCTCATCTCTAGTCCGAAGGTCGTAGGTTCAAACCCGACCGTTTCCAAGGGAAAATTCCTCCGGGAGGGACGTTTAGCCGTGGGATCTGAGTCTGAAGATTTTCAGGCTCGTAAAATAATTTGATGTTTATGGGATGATTGTCTACATAATTTAGCGAATAATAATTTACACACACGCACACATATATATAGCCTATATATAAAATCCCATATATAATTTATCCGTATTTCCTTGTCATCAGCTTACTTTTCACTTTCTCACTCCTCTTAAACGTGAACTTGATTCTCGGCGACTCCGGAATGCGGTTTTGAACTAAATATGAGTGGTTTTATCTCCCTGTGCAGATAGAGCTTAAACGCCATCGGGGTGTGGAGAATCAACTTACGACTACAAGGACAATAGATTCAATACTAATCTCGGTCCGTTTTTACTTTTTATTTTTCTTCCCATCTCGCTCCCTCTTATGGAAACTATACGTAAAAAGTTGAACTTAAATTTAATCGTTTTCGACACTCGTATCCGTCGTATTACATTGTTTTTACACGTCATATTCCTGAGGGTGCTAGTGGTCTCTAACCCCTCAAAATGTAGATGATGCGCGTTCACACAAATTTATTTAACAAACGTCAAACTTTCACATTTCTAATTACTCAGATTTGTTTTGTTTATTCTTCCGTCCATGACTGATCTATTTGTTGTATTTTATTATGATACTATATTAAACAGTACCAACTAAACTGGAAACACCATCTTCAAAGAATGACTTCAAATCGGATCCCCAAAGCTGTTTATAATTATATACCAAGAGGACGAAGATCACTGGGCCGTCCTATGAAACGCTGGAGGGAAAATGTTCTATAGGATCGTAACAGGCCTTGGTCTAACACTTGGAAGGAAGAAGAAGAAGACCATATTTAATATTTCACCATTAAAAGTAAACTAAAAATATAATAAATGTAATAAATGTATATAAAAATGTAATAAATGTATCTAAAATATAATAAATGTATCTAGAAGTAAGTTACGGTGCAAAAAGCGTGCATCCGATTTCGAAATAATTTTGCTTTTTAAATGAAACTTAGACATGTCCAACAATAAAACATAAAACATTACACAACGTCCATAAATAAATGTGAAAAATAACAATTTACACGTAACTTAACAATTATGATTCTGAAGTCTGATAAACATTAAGCAGTAGTGTAACTTGATAATGACAATAACATCCTCAACTCGTGTTCAACGTAGCGATGAGATGAGATGAAGTCCCTATATTTATAGAAGTCTCAACGATAAGTGTGACGATGAGTATGGAGAAATCCTGTGGCAGGGGAAACGGTAGAAACTTACAAACATATAATTACTAATGAAGATGATTATATTAAAATGTGTATATCCCAAATAATCACATAACCTGAAGTTTATAAATAAAATAATCAATAGCCGGAAGAAAATAATTGACCTGGAAACTTTCATATAATTAATAATATAGAAAATTAAGAATAGATCGGGATGAAGCAGCCTTGGAGCTGAGCTACGGAACGTGCGTAAATTTGATTCACTGAGGACAATGTTTCTTATACAATTTTTCCCAGTCAGCATCATGAGGTAACTCCAGGCTCCAGGTTGAGGAGTCTAGGATCGGCTCATATACTATCTGGGTTATCGACTTCCTATAATAGTCCTAAGTGGTTAGGCTCTCGCGCCAACTAGTTTTTTATGAGTTAAAGAACGGAGGAGTTTAATAAAAATAGTATAACACTTTATTATGTGAAATTATATAAAGTAGAATATTTCTAATTTGTTGTAATTTGAATTAACCTGCCTTATATGAATCACGATGTAGGTCATAATAACGTGCATTTAAACGATGATAAATGAGATATTTGAAAATGTATTTAATATTTATCTGATAGAGGAAGCGTTGTCTGTAAATCTCAGCTACACAGATTAAACAGTTTTGAATCCAATCTGTAAAATATTAATATTTAATTAATATCAATTAAAACCGTAATTTTCTATTTGATATTCAATGACGTTGCTTCGTAACGTTACGGTTATTGTATCATTCGTGCTGTCAACAAGGTGCATTTCGTACAAATTTTTATGAAATTAATCTTCTTTTAATAAATGTGCTAATTGTGCTTAGGGGAAAAAATCTCATTATAAATTGAAATGGTTATTATATACAGTTTTGATGCGGTGGGCTAGTGGTTATGCTCCTTGCCTCTGGTTCCGATGGTCGCGATTTCAAACCCGGCCGGGGTCGATGGATTTGTTGGGACGGAAAAATCCGAGGAGCATGTCCTCCGAGAGGGACTTAAGCTGTGAGTCTAAAGACTTTTCAGGCTCGTAAAAGATCCTTAAGCCTGAATAAACAGGCCTCTAAGCAAAATTTACCGACCTCAACCTCCTAGTAATACCTTAGCTGCCTGTTAGATGTCTCATTGTGTCGGTGTGTTACCGCATGACATCTATGAACAAATAAGGTAACTTAAAATTAACTTGGACCAGTAACTGTTTACAAAGGAGAGGTTATAGCAGCACCATTACACTGCGCATAGTTGTCTTCCTGTATAAATATGGTAAATTTAACTTTAAAAAAGTGGCATTGTTCTTGTTGTTGCCAACACGGTCCAATTTTGAGTTCTTTGCCTAATATTCCTGTGGTGTGCTGGATTTTATAAAAGAGAAATTTAGTTTATTACAAAGACGTGTAATCGTGAAAATACCAAGTTTATTTTTATGCTAACTTAACGTAGATACAAGTAAGCATAATCAAATGTTTAATCAAAGTCCGTTCCTAGGACTAGAGGGGCCTCGAAGTGTATTAACTTCGGAATAGGCAGCACGTGGTCCTCAATAACCACGTAAATGTGCCCACCGCACACTGCGAATGCCGAACACGCACTGAGGCTACCTAACGCACACTGAGCTCCTACCACGAGCTCCGAACACACACTGAGCTCCTAAAACACACTGAGAGAGAGTGTTGTAGTCATCTACAGACCTGAGCAATATGCAGAAGTTGGTAACATTATAACCAAAATGCTACCAACACAACTCAGCGTTACTGTATTCAGGCGCCTTACAAGCGGCAGTCAGTTAAACTACATCAATAGCGTAATAACAGACGGAAGGTGTCTGCTGTTAGCGACAGAGAGAGCGACTCTTGTCGCAACAGTTGTAATATTAGATAATAATTTAACAAAATACATGTAATACGCATACAATTACAGCACATATATTATCTTCTCCCTCTCCCCATCATAGGTGCTGTAATCGAACTGGTGGAATAGTGGTTAATATACTTGCTCCCGGATTAAAAAATGCATGGGTTCAAACACGGCTTGGTGGTGTTAATTTTCAGGCCATAAAAATCCTTAGACTAGATTCCTTCTGAAGTGAACTAAATAATTTGGTTCCCTCACTAGATTTACGGCACTTAAGAGAAACTGAAGCTGGAAAAACGAGACTTTTGATCATTATTTGGTCCTTTATCGCTCGGATTTGACTTGAGATGCTAATAATCTTGACTTTTGAGAAGTAAGTTTATCGTAAATTAGAAATAATTTCATAACACTGATTTAATGATTTGGCCTTCTCAACTATGTTTTCCCCGATTATACTTAATATTTGTCTATCTTTTGTAGGAAATGTTTACTGAGACTGGCCTAACTACCAACACCAACTTGGAAGATCAGTAAGTACTTGTTTATGATTTTTGTTCTGTAGAAATGACACCTGCTAACATGTTTCTCCTACCAGTAGATATCTTATCCACCATTTCTAATATTGGAAACACAGACTTAACCTCCGCAAATTGCTTCATCGTATGGTTCTCGTACAAAGTTTGTTTATCCAGCAAAGGGGTGGGTTGTTACTTCTGGTTTAGAAAAACAGATCATTTATTCTCAAGAGAGACAAATATTTGATAATTTTGCAGACACGTTGCACGGACTACATACGGATCCGTTCATTTGAACTACCTAGTGAACGATGTTTAACATTCGTTGTAACGAACTATTGTCACTGTTTGTGTTGTTTCAGTAATTTTGAACATAGCGCGATGAGGTTTAGTATATTTCAGTTTTACTTAATATTTACACGCATTCTTGTGGTTTGCTGAGGAACTTGGGAGTTAAGGCGGGCGAAAACCCCTTTCATACAGTTTTTCAAAATCCAAAAACTATCCTAATTTTGACCATGTACCTTATAATAGGACTTTATCAGATATTAGTTAACACACATCGTCTCACTTGCTATGCACAAACAATAACAATATCACATCTAAACACGTCTGCCTTGAATTTAAACACAGCTAACAAAGACTATTTAACTCATGCCCCAAATGGGAGTCAATGACCAATCACGTTTCAATGATTTCTGTTTTACAACCAATCAGAGTCGTGTTTCACGAAATATTTATCAGTGTTATAATTACCATATTAAAGAAAGCTCCTCCTTTTTAATATTCTGAACAGGTCTGGCCATTATTTTGCAGTGACTGAGCCTGTGAGAAATACGGCTACCATATTGTATATATAGTGCATGGATGTCAACACATATATAAAAACATTTGTAGCGATTATACCACCAAAAAAAGAAACCACTGTTTGCACTTTCTTAAATGTATTTTTTTTTCCCAGGTAATAATCCAGAAAAATATAATTGTCATATTTACATCATACGACATCAGAAATGTATTAATATACAGTTTGATGTGTTTCATTTTTTCTCCACTAGAGAGCATTCTTACAATATTGCGTTCCTTTGGCAATAAATAATATGATCAGGTTGCAGTGATAAACAAAGGAAGCAGATGAAGCGCACCTATCGTTTCTCATTTGTTTTCAAACATCGCCGTTTACATTAAATATATAAATATTTTAAAATAACTATAGTTAAATAATGATTTGTAAGTAAACAGCTTAATTTTATTCGTTAAATAGTCCTAACAAATGCCACTCTTGATTTCCAAATTCTCTAGATAAATTCACTCCTCACTTCGTGAGTCGTGAATTTATCGATAATTTGGAAATCACTCGTGGCATTACTTATGATAAATTCACATTAACCTTAATCCTTTTTTATCTAGCGTTGGGTTATTAGTAACAACCGAACCTCCGTTATGTTTGTAATTCCACAAAGTATTCAAATAGTATGAGCATTTCTTTATATTAACAAACATTGGTCGAAAATTAAAAAAAAACTGTAATAACTCACACTAACGTCACATTAACATTGGTTATTAGGTAACATTTCAGTTAGCTTCAATTAGAAAATAAAGTATCTTTCTCCTTTATAAATACAAAATATGAATGTCGAGGACCAACAATTGGGAATGAGGTAATTGTTACGTCACGAATGTGTACATGTTTCTGTACTTTCTTCGTTATTTTATATTTAGTCGTTTTTCTTCTTCTTCTTCTTCCTTCCAAGTATTAGGCCAAGGCCTGTTACGATCCTATAGAAAATTTTCCCTCCAGCGTTTCATAGGACGGCCCAGTGATCTTCGTCCTCTTGGTATATAATTATAAACAGCTTTTGGGACCCGATTTGAAGTCATTCTTTCAAGATGGTGTTTCCAATTTAGTTGGTACTGTTTAATATATTCCAAAATTGGAGTTGTTTTTCAATACTAGGAATAATTTATATTTCGTTAAAAAAATTTAATGTATTTTTAATTTTCCGAAAACCGAACCATAACATATTAGGCTAGTGAAAATATTAGTTTTCCAACATGACTAATTAGCCAAGACTTTTAAGGAATGGTTCTATAGATCAGAAGTCCAAGGTTCGAAGGTCGCTGAAAACTAGGATGAGAGTTGTGTTTAAAATACGTACTAATATAGTGTGAATTGTATGGATAAGATCAATGGATGTAGAAGTGAAATGCAAAATAGGTTAATAGGAGAAGACAGCTAGTAGCCAAAAGTGGATTTTTTATTCTAAATTAGCTTAAGTTCAAATGAACGAGAAGTATGTAGTAGTTCATTTATGGTTCCTTTTCTATTCCATGGTTCATATAAAGTTTCTTCATATTTACTTATTATATGTAAGTGGCTTGTTATTAATGTCCTCTCTCTAACTTACATCTAGATGTGTCTTTAATGATGGAACCAGTCACTGTTATACTAATTAAATGTGTTTTACAGTTCTCTTGTCTTCGCCCAAGACATTCCTTGTGGGTACAGGTTAGTTCAAGAGCCTGAAAAGAAGAGTACCATCAGCAGCCACAACGTGAAAATGTGTTAAAATATTCTGAAACAATTAGCCCGGGGACTCTGCGTAATTGGTAAAGCAATATGGTACAAGCTGGAAGATTGCGGATTAATTCCCGAAGAGGTAATGTTATTCACGCAGGTTTTCTTCTCCTGAAGAAGTGTTATAATCATTACAAGGAATCACAAATCCTCTCTTGTAAGCCCATGTTTCTCTTAACAGAGATTTAGCCGCTCTCCCCTTACAGGGAAGAATTTGAGCCATACTAATTTTGTTACACTTGTTTTCCTATAGATGTCATTTTTGAGTGTCTGTGGTCAGCGTTCCGCCTCATACTGACATCTAGGAAACCAAGGTAGTACTAGGACGGGACATTTCGGCAAATATTGCTTACAGGCCTTTTCATTCAGGCTTAAGGATTTTTACGAGCCTCAAAATCTTCAGACTCGGGAATCACGGCTTAAAGTTCCTCCCGGAGAACTTGCTCCTTGGATTTTTACATGCTAAAAAAAATCCATCGACCCCGGCCGGGTTTGAACCCACGACCCTCGGGACCAGAGGCAAGGAGCATAATCGCTAGTCCACCGCGGCCGATATCCCTAACGTTATATAAATTGTTGTACAAGACGTATTCATAATATATAAACATTCTCACGGCGCATTGTACATGCGTCTCAACCAGTTGAGTACCATACATACGTTCTAAGTGTAAAGCCGTTGTGAAGGGCTGACAATCCGGCTGATATCTTGCACCAGTCTAGAAAGGTGTGAGTCTTAACTACTCAATATCCCAAGGGCTTCATAAGGCCTGCAGTGGGATACATTACACCACTTACAGCAATTAGCCGTGATATAAATTGGGATTATGTGTATCTTACCTAATAAACACGTGCATGCTTTTACCTACTATTTTCATGACATTTTATTGTGTTTTTTTAAACTTCATTGTTTTCGTAACTTTTACATTAAATTAACCCAATCGATGATAATGATGAAGGGAAATAAACAACTTAAAAATGTATAATTTTGAAGTCTGAGAACAAATAGACGCCCAGCAATAAAAAAAATATATAGAGAATTGTGAAAAATATTGATAAAATGGATATTTCAAACAATACGTATGTAACCTAGAGTTTATAAAAAATAAGCAACGGATGGAAGAGTTGTTGGCGCGGAAATGTTCATATAATGATAATGTACAGCGTCTAAGACATTACGCTTTGTCGCAGAGCTACCGATCATGACTTGGTTCGAGTCCCTATGCGGAAGGAATTTACTCACTAAATGTAGGCTAGTGTGGAACGGTGTCCACCTAGAATTGTGAGGAATATATATACCGTATATAAAACTTTGGGAATCTGACGGTTGACCACTTATCACACATAGCTGTAACGTCTACCTCTCTGTTATACCAAGTGCCTTGCACACTTATCGCTCCATGAGTTTAATTTAAAGAAAGGAATGACTTAATTTTGAAGCATAAAAACAAAATGTTAACTAAAATAAGGTAAAATAGAATATTTGTAAGTTTAAAGTTAAATTTGTTACGTTTATTGAATGTCTGCCATTTAAACGATGATAAATATGGTATATGAAAATGGATTTATATTTACCTGATAGAAAAAAAAGGGTTTGACATTCATGTGTTTATAATTCCTAGGAGTATAAACTTCTAGATAAAACAGTTTTGAATTCAATTTGTGAAATATTCGTATTTTATTAATTTAAAACATTTTTCAATTTAACATTTAGTGGCGTTGCTACGAAACGTACTCGTAAGTTATTGCATATTTTTTGTTATTGAACAAGGCGCATTTTATACAAATATTTTGTGAAAGTTGTCTTCTTTATACATTATTAGCGGCAAACATCATGTGGCCATCATTTTCATATTCGCCATGTTTGGTATGAATGTGTGTGTGTGAATGACGTGTTGTGTTGTCTTGGAGGAGGCACTGACATTGAGCTGAGGCCCAACATGTCCTTGTGTGGTTAAAAAAGTACGTGTGTGATCCACAGTTAAAATCCCTCTCCGGACAACTGTAAGGCCCGGTACGTAACATTGTGTAAGGTTAAACTACTCTAATGTAGCGGAGAAGCCCCATATCTTAATAAAACAACAAATTACATTCAAATAATCAATTGAGTTGGTGTTTACTTTATGAAAATTAGAAATTAATAAATTGAAGAGAAGTAACAAACTGTTAAATTCTCAACTTGATTTGAATGAATCCCCTTTGTTAAATTAAAAATTTAAATAAATATTGTTGTATTGTTGCTTAGATCTGTTGGAAAACAATTCATAATTTGTTAACATGTCTGAAGAAGGTACAGTTGTCACTGAATTATATAATAAATATGAAAATCAAATAAAATTACGTTTTATTTTTATTTAATTAAATTACATTTAGTTTTCTCTTGGAACCCCTTATTAAAAAATTCTCAAATCACAGCCTATCTTTATAAAATTGTGACACTATGTTAAAATGTTGTTAATATGACATTGGTGGGGAAGTGTTTAGGAATATTTTTGGACCAAAGAGAGATGAACAGAAAGATGAATGGAGGATACTACGTAACAATGAACTATATGGTCTTTATAGGACGCCAGATATAATAACAGTTAAGTCTCATAGACTGTGGTGTGCAGGGCATGTGGCAAGAAAGCGGAATGACAGATGTGCAAGGAAGCTTATTTATATGAAAACCAGAGGGAAAACGCCAGTTGGTAGATCAAGAGCGAGGTGGCAGAATAACGTTAAACATGATTTGAGGGAAGTAGATTATACAGGGAATGACTGAAAAACATTAGCTCATGATAGGGATGTATAGAGAGCTTATGTCCGTGCTACCATGAACGTGCGGGTTCGATAATGCCATTGAGTTGGTTAGTATATAATATTGATGCAAGTAGAATAAATATATAAAATATATTCTCTTTGTTCTCTTCTTGAACGTCGTAGACAATCTTGGTGGACTAATGGCTTCCAGGATCACCCGCCGAGATGTGTGGATTTACAGAGCGTAATAATACAGAGTACCGGTTTCGTCGGAAAGTCGCCAAATACTTCGGCACCGTGAATATATTTATGGCACTTAAAATTACCTCACGTTTGAACTCCGAGCATAATATGTTGATCCTTTTCCCGCTCAGATTTGAATTGTGCTCTAATGTTAAAGACCGTCGTTAAGTAGAAATAACATCATAACACTGAATGAATATTTTACCCGACTGTACATAGTGTAGCCTCTTTTGTCGGAATATTTCTGGAGTGGGTTGTAACATCCAAACTAGGATTTATTTAAGGTTATATCCCGTAGGAAGCTGCAAAGCATAGTATTAAAACGCTGTGATTGCAGTGAAAGACCTGCCCTCGGGCAGAATTACTATAGAACAGAATATCACGTAGAATATTATCTTCTCTACGGCTAATATTTTCCTCCTGCCCATTGATCTCCCTTCTGCCATCTTTCGTTCTCTCGTCAAGGTCATGGAACCGCTGATGGTCGTCGATATATTTTTATTAAACAGTTGTCTTTCTAAGTTAACTTTGGGTATGATATGTGTTTGTTACGTTGTGTTGTTCTTTGCTATCTTCATGATGTACCGGAGTCACAACTAAACACTCAGCTGGGCAGGTTATCATGTACCTATTTAATGTTTACTTTTAGTTCACATTTATTTTCATGCGTCCAGCGCAAAAATATGGAAGTCCATTTGTGGTGCACAAAAAAAAACAAAAAAGGTTTAGTGTAAAATAAACAAAAAAGAGGATGAATTAGTGTTTTCAATAAGACTACCAACATCAAGAATATTTCATTAAAGTATTGTGAAAAAAAACAGTCGGAAACACGTTGCGTAATTTGCTCAGGCAATATACTACAAGCCGTGAGGTCGCGAGTTCGATTCCAGATGAGGTCAGGACTTTTACCTCTTGACCAAACATTGTGGTAAGATCATGTGACTGGGTTCTACTCAGCCTCTAAATGAATTAGTACCAGATATATTTTCTTGACTAAAAATGTCCTTTACACAGTGCTGAACACTTGGGACATAAGTAGTCTTCAATTGTTTAAAGAGGCGTCAGCCATAATCTCCTACTTTTGCAATAGCTCTCTGAGACCTGTGGGTATAACTTAGGGTGATGAGTGCTTTCCACCAGATAACTTAATGCCTTCACACACCCACATCGTGATGTTTTATCAAATTTGTTGTGTTAACTTTTACATTAAACTAGACCTAAAACATTGTGTTGATCTACCGAAATAAATAACTTATGTAGTGTATAATATTGTAGTCTGAGAACAAATGAATGTCATGTATTAACTTGCAAAAGATAGAGAATTATTAAAGGAGCAAAATCAATAAGATCGATATTATAAATAAGTAGATAACAACCAATAAGCGGAACAAAATCATGAATGTGGAAATTTCCATAATTAATACAGGAATCGAAAAAGAAACGACCTAATGTATTGTGTCTTGGCACAGGTCCACAAAACCCTATGGAGAAGGAACTTTCTCATGGAATATAGTTCAGTAGGAGATTGGTGTCCATAGGGAAACGCCCAGTTGGTAGATCAAGATTGAGGTGGAAGAATAACATCCATGATTTAACGGAAGTACATTATACAGTGGATGATTGGAAGACATTAGCTCAGGATAGGGATGTATGGAGAGCTTATGCCTGACCTACGGGTTCGAAAGAGGCAGTGAGTTAGTAGTTAGTTAACAGATCGGTGTCCACGCAGGATCGCGATGAATTTGCGCAGCTCTAATAAATAGCGACTATAAGAATTAGGAGACATCCTGTGGGATCTCCTTCCTCTACAAGACGTCAGCCAATTCATAGATCAATTGTCTTGCAGCCTCTCGCGGTATCAAGTTTTGTTTATATTAAGGAACGGGGATGATTACTATTAAAACAGAATGAAAGAAAATGTTATCCATAAGAGTGAAAAACAGAATATTTGCAATTTTAGAGGTAAATTTGTTTTGATTTTCAATGAGTTTAGCTTTATATAGTGTGTCACGTGATTAATCAATACACATTTGAGGGAGAGGAAAAGTACCAGGTTGGTCACTTTATTGTGTGAGTTTCTCAATGCAAAGTACTAACTATATTGTACAAGTGCGAAACTCACTTCCGGAGTTATTATGATGATCTTGTAAAATATTTGAGGATGCCGGTCGCAGTCTCTGACGAAACGTCGGAGAACTACAAGCCTCTAAGACCATGGCTAACGGCCCGGCAATCATTTAAAAGATCATCTTAAAATAAACTGTTTAATCATGGGTTTATTTTCCTTCCTAATTTGGCACACATTTAAAAAAGGTAGGTACGTTGTATAATTGGGGAGGTTAGATGCAGTATTCAGAAAACAGTTTTAAAGTTGAAGTTGTGTAACAAATTCATAGGTAATTCAAAATGATAACTTCGGGTGATGCGTGTTTTCCCCCAGATAAGTCTAAAAAGACATCAATGCCTTTACACGCCCATTTTTTTCAAGAGAATAACAAATGACATATACCCCTTTGTATGCAATCGCCTCAATTAAAAGACAATTATTTAGTGGCTTTGCTAGATTTTTCCTTGTGCCCTTCATTTATAGATGATAACTATGCACCTGATAGAGGATGGTCTATGCATACATTTTCACAGTATATATGGATAGATGAATTCAATCTGTAAAATATTAATATATTTTAAAATTAGATTTGTAAAAATATTTTGCATTTTGACATTTAGTGACGTTGCTTCGTTACGGTACAGTTATTACGTCAAAATTATTGTTATCGCTTACGAAAAATGACATTTTTACAATCTTTTTGCACAATAGTGCGTTCTGTCGTACATACTGGAATGACGACCATGATTGAAAGTTCTATTTCCTATATTTCGGGGTTGCCAACCAATAAGTAACTATACTGTAATATTACAAATTACATACCTAGGGCGGGAAGTAAATCCACTGCCCTTTTCGTATATATCCAATATATACAAAAATATATATCCAAAATGTAGTGTTAATATACATTACACGAAACAAACCACTGCATTTTAAATCAACTGAACTTGATTTGAAACAATATACAACAATAAATTGGTACTTGTACCCATTTTACTCTAATTGGTGTCACGGCCTGCTGTAGTCTCAACTAAATTATTGTCGGCATTTACCGTAACTGCATTGGTCAGACTGCTAACGTCAGTCAGTTGTTTATAATGAACGCAAATATTTCCAACGAAGATGTTATTTTACTATAATTACCACATTTTTGAACATATACATACTGTACAAAGACGACCTGTCGGTACTTTGGAACATATACGCACTTTACAAGGTCACGGAGTTCTTCGGCGAATGAGGAATCAGTTCAATATTCTTAATTAATAGTGGGTAAAATTAATCAGTAAAAAAATATTTAAATTTCCTTAAAATTATACAAGAATATATACAAAATAAATTATGGTTATGCATGATTTGTTTTCACTCCAGTCCGATGCATTCAAATAAGCTGGAATTAAAACAATTTATTTCACCAATTAAGGGGTTAACCTCTCCCTATTTACGCACTAATTTTCGGTCTCTTGAGTCACCCAGATATAACCTGTCGGTAGAGCATGTTAATTTAATAAAGATAACTACTGGGTGTGGCATAAGTCAATTAACCACTGCACGCGGTTACAAGGGAAAAATCAGATTGGTTCAAACAGGGTTTGAAAACGGGCCCTTGAGAATATAATTTCAAACACTACTGCTTGAGTTGATTTTGAAGGATAAAACCACTAAACCTGCATCGTTTACGGGATTTGATTGAACAGGAATTTGAAAACACTTTTGTTAATAATCGGAAATTGTGTAAATCAGTATTAAAACGACGTCAAAAACGCTTAAATAAAAATGGAGGTCACTTTGAACAATTTCGGTAGTTGTTTTTAGTATAGTTGTTGTAAGCTACAGAAAATAATATATTTGCATGTTCGGTTAACTGACTTATACTGCACCCTGTGTATTTGGAAAATTTTCTAGCAGCAGAAATTGTAGAACAAATGATGAATTGAATAAAAAAGTATAAAATATATATCCAACGTGCCCGGGTCTGATCCCCGGTCGGGACAAGTTTCTTGAGTGAAGGATTCTCGGGTTTTTTTTCTCACTAATAAGACAAATGTTAGGCAAACATTATACGGCCATCATAATCATCGTCATTCATATTCGCCTTAGATTAAGTTTAGGATTAAGGGCTCTCGTGACGCACCACTATCATCATCATCATCGCCCATCATATCACCAGCACAGTCGTAACCCCTCCTTCCGGGCGCCCCAACCTCAGAAACGGGTTACAATTACTCCAGTGCCAAAAGAGAACACCGGAAATGTCAAAATGACAACCTGAGGTTTTGAATAAATAAAATGCATAAGAGTACAAATATTAATTAGTTCTGTCCATTTATGCAGAATGTGATGAAATACTTGCATTGTTAAAAAACATTCCCAGTGAAACTTTTAACAACTTGACTCCAAGTCACACCGGACATTAGATGTTACAAGACTGAATAATCTTTATTTTTATATATAATTCTCTGTACGTGTGTTTGTCACTCAACTCCTCTTAAACAACTGATCCGATTTTGATGAAAATTGTTGTGTGTGTTTGATGGGGTCCCTCAATGGTTCAGATTCACAATTGGACCCTCTAAAACCTTTAGGTGTAGAAGTTCACCAGAAGTAAACATTTAAAAGTCGCTCTAGCGGTCAGAATTTTCTATGTTTCACAACGAAACTCTCGTATCTCCTATTAAAATAAACCGAGGTAGATATTATCAAAAAATGAGCGAAATTCGACAATTATAAGTGGATGTTTTACCTGAAAGTCATTGTTAGGTTCGTCTAAGCGTATACCATACAATTTAGTTAATGTATAATATTTCATCTATTTGGGCGTAGCAACGCACCCCGGGTATTAGCTAGCAGTCTGTATATGTTTGTGACTTCTAAACCCCTCAACAGAACTTCATGAAATTTGTACATACAGTGTTTTCAAGTACGCCGAGCTTTTCAGCCGCTTTCTTCTTCTTTTTCTAGCTCTACAACCTTTTATGGGCCCTGGCTGCTCTTCCATGCATCCCTAACCAATGTCCTTCTCCATCCCCGGACCCCGAGCTTCCTCTACTCCATCTCAACTTCGGTCTTCCTCCATCTGGTGTCAGTAGTGTAAGCTTTCTAGTGGTATTCTCCTCCTCCATTGTCATTATATGACCCACCCATCTCAGTCTGTAGCCGCTACCTGTTATGCTCTAAAACCTGTAGGTGTAGGAGTTCACCAGAAAACGAAAATTAAAAAGCTGCTCTGCGGTCGCAATTTCGTTGTTTCACAACAAAACTCAGTATATGCGATTAAAATAAACCGAGCCACGCAAAAACACAGCGAAATCCCACCATTTTAACTGGGGTTTACCTCAAATCCGAAAATAAGAGTTGATTCTAGCAAACCGCCATGTTTGATTGGTCGAAACGTATAACTTTATGTATACACATTTTCAGGTACGGCGAGTGTTTAGCTGCTATTATGCTCTTAAAACATCAGGTGTAGGAGTTTACTGAACGAAAATTTAAAAACAATATTTATTCATTTAGGAGTAGGAGCGCATTAGCTAGTTGAATATAAAAATTGTATTAGTGACAGGAAGCGTTGGAATTAAATCTTAAATTAAGTATTCAACTAAATGAAGCTGCAGTGTATAATGAGTGTATTTATTCTAATATTTGTGTGATGAATGTATTCAAACTTACCTAACTTCCATATCCCAAAACATGAGGTAATATTTTCCACGGCATGCAGAAACAGAATGGAATTTTTAAACCGTTCAATCGTTGCTACGTTACAATGCAACACTTCTCCAATGCTACATCGATCAAAGCCCCATTCAAGCGTAACATTTGGATTTTAACATTATTGGACAAAGCCTAGGCATTGTTGCCACATGTCCTGCTCATCGTAGTTTACGAAATTTAACTGTTCTTTTTATTTGTGGATTCCCATAAAGACTCTCGCAGCTAACTTGTAAGTAGCTTTCTCCATTCACCTGTCTGTATATCTCGTCTTTGGTCCAAAATTGTTCCTAAGAACTTTATTCTCAAATACTCGTAATCTCCTTTCCTCCCTTAAATTAAGAGTTCATGTTTCACATCAATATAATATAACTGGTAGAATAAACAGTTTTATATTTTTTCAGTATAACGTTTTTTGAAAGGAGTTGGGACGCCAAGAGTCTCTGTAATACATAATAGCAATAATGCATAATATTTTCATATTACTGTTTTCAATTATATTCTAATTATGAAAATTATTTTTTAACTAGTAAGAGACAAAATATGTAGTTTTACAATAAAAGACGGGAATTGCAACATGTAATGTAGAAGGCAAAAGAGGGACAGCTCATTCCCCAGTAGTAACATGTTTGCTGGATTATTCATTTGGTCAACTACTTCTGTAGCTGTCGGATCATTAAAAAAACACAGTATTTACCAGCGCTCCTCTCCCAGTCAAATAACAGAATACATGGCGACAGGAAGTGGGCAACGTAGCAAGAGAAGAAAACGAATCGAACAGCACATTCCTAGCACCAATTTGCACGCACAGATTTAACTTGGCCGAGCAGGTAAGAGGGGATGTCTGTCTCCACTTTGTAACGATACAGTAGTTCTAGTTATCTGCAATGTTCCATTTTCAGGCGTTTTATAAAACCCAACATATACCTGGTAACGTGACATTGCTGTAAAAGAGGCGGACGCCCGATTTGACGTCGCAACGCCTTGAATGCTGTTGATATGTGAGATTTTAAAAACAAGCCTTTTATAAAGTTTTGCCAACAACTTTGTGAAAATGAACGTCAATATAGTGCGCAGTAGTTCTGCTATCTCTGAATTTTATGATATCTCATTCCAACTTTGTGATACAGCGTGTGGGTAAAGTCCCACTTTTTCTAACCAGTTATCTGAAACGATGCTCCTTCGGATCCCTGACTACAGTCCGGCAGTGTAATGTGTAGAATTCATTTTTCCCTCTCCCCAATGAAGGAATTTCATTTACATTTATATTGCGCACGCGCCAGTGGAATAATATTAACCCTGATTTGAAGAAGGAAGGAGATAGAAACACAAGCTCAGTTCTGGAAACGCGTGCTGTTATGTATTACAGAGACACTCTGACGTCTCAACTCCTTTCGAAAAATATTAAATTAAAATATATATAAAACTGTCACTCTATCGGTTATATTATATGGATGTGAAACATGGACTTTTGCTTTAAGAATAGGAAAGGAGATTATGAGTACTTGAGAATAAAAGTTAGTAGGGAAAAATGTTGGACCAAAGAGATGAACAGACAGGTGATGGAGAAGATTACATAACGGTGAATTACATGGTCTGTCTTATACGAAGAGAGATATAATGAGAACAGTTGAGTCTCGTAGAAACTACGTTGGACAGGGCATGTGGCACAGAATGGGAACTGAAAGACGGGCATGGAAGCGTCTTGTAGGAAAACCAGAGGGAAAACGCCCAGTTGGTAGACAAAGAATGAGGTGGGAGAATAACATTGCCATGATTTGAGGAACAGAATAGCTATACAGGGAATGATTGGAAAAACATTAGCATTGGGGTTGGGATGTATGGAGAGCTAATGTCCGTATGACAATGAGGTTATGGAGTTTTGATAGTTCCAATGAGTTGGATAGTTAGGTAGGTCCTATTTAAAGCAGATAAATTAAAGCTCAGACCGGGACCTTGAACCCGTATAATTTTTTCTCTTCAATATGATTTCCATCATTGAGATGTATGAAATGGATAATAAAAACATAGTAAGTTTTGTATTTGAATTCAGCCACTTCTTCGAAATTTTCACTCATTAAACATTAACTGTCCAATTTCCATTATATGATGGAAGTATTTACTGTTGTGTGACCATATATTTAGTTCTTGTTGATCAGGCTTCATCATCTTAAGCGTGTCCTCCTTTAAGAAACAAATGTAGGCCTCCAACCGTTCTTTATCTTCCCAGGTTTTGCTTCTTTAGTTAGTCCGCTTCCCAGTCGTATCCTCTCTCTTGTAGACATTTTCTGCTCCTTAGGTTAATCCATCTTTCCTCGTTGGCTAACTCCCTGTATCTTGGAGATTTAACAGTCTTTCTGGCTTCGTTCTTTTTCTTTTCCTTTTCCTTCTTTTAAATCTCCAAACTACTTTATTCTATACTTTTTCCTATGTATATTGTTAATTTTTTCTACACTTAATGTCTCGCTGATTGCTGTCATTCCTTTTTGTAATCTCTCCTTGTTTTATGTAGCAATACACGTAAGATTTTCATTTCTGTAGCTCGGATTCCTGCGCAAGTCCTTCTTTGTACATGTCCAAGTATCAAGCTGCATGTGTTAGAACTGGTTTGAAATAAGTAGTTTTAAATGATCATATTTGAAGAAGAAAAATTTATGTCAAGACTGTGACTCGAACCCAGGACCTTTGGCTTTCTGGGCGCCAATGCTCTACCGACTGAGCTACCAAGGTCCTTCTAGGCCTGTTCGCGGCATGGAATTGGAGTTAGGGTGAATGAGGTCATTTTTGTTAACTTTTAAAAATAAATACCGATCTGTCTAAATGTGAACCAAAACTAAACATATTACGTGTAAAATAGTAAGAGGAACAGAGTTGCTGGTCATCTTGATATCGTCAACCTAAAATTAGCTTGGTGTTCTGTGCGAGGTGATATAACTAACTCTCTGACACTATCGAATCCGTAGATTCATGGGCCGCGCAAATATAAACTCTCCATATATCCATATCGCCAACTAATATTTTTTCAGTTCATTCATGTGTAATTTTCCTCACTCAAGTCGTGGTTAATGTAATTCTCCCACCTCATTCTAGGCAATACCTACTGTACCCTCTATTTCTTATTTTATATACACAGCTTCCAATTCCCTCTTTTATTTCCCATCCGATCTACAATCAATTTATGAGATTTAACTGTTCTTAATACATCGGCTTCCGACGAAGGTCATTTAGCTCTCTGTTATTACGTCATCTCCAATCACTTGTCTGTTTGTCTCTCTCTGGTCCAAAATGTTTCATAAAAAACTTTATTCTCTAGCACTTGAACGTTATCTCCTCTCTAATGTAAGAGTGTAAGAGAACGTTTTGTATCCATATAATGTTATTGGTAGAATAATTGCTGTATGAATTTGCATTTTAATGTTTTTTTAGAGACGTTGCAGTTACGGGTGTCGCTGTAATACGTAGAGATTATCACCTACATAGATTCGAGTAAAGAAAGAAAAACATAAATTACGTGAGAGGTACGTCAAATAATATGTATTTATTATTATTGGACATATATAGATCCTATTTCCCCTGCAAGTGTATTAGGGTTATAATTCTTGACAAAGTTGTGGTACTTTATATAATTTGATCTAAATCTAAGGTTTTTTATTATTCTTATTTAAGAATACTACTTCTTTCTGCAACTATCCACAAGATCTAGCCATCAACAGTTTTTGTTGGTGAATCTTAAGGAATCATCTTTACAGAACGTCTAATTCACACCGTTCTACAATTGCTTGTGTATTTCATTATCTCAATGTTTTATTATATTCACATGCACTTGTTTTCATCCCTCAGTATTTGCGTTGTAGTAGCATGTATTTTCTTCAAGCAGCCTCAAGTTGGAAGAAGATTAATAAAATATTTAAAAACTGATATATATATATATATATATATATATATATAATATATATATATGTAACTAACTACCTATGGATTCGATATTTCCAATGCCAGTGAGTTAGTTAGTTAAATACTTATTCTATTTCGCCTTTCCACTCAAGAAAATATCTAACCAAGCTTCCGTCCTGGGCTAACATCTGAATATCGGAACTGGCCATCAGTATCACAATGTCTACCACATTATTGAGATTACGTAGAAAATAGTACTTTGTAAATTGTTTTCCTTCTTTGTTTCCGGATGGTCAGCAATTTGTTTTCTTGTTTTCATCTTCGATGTACCTAAGCTTCATTTGAAAAATAAACAACACAAGCGTATATAAAAAAATTGAGATGTTCACTTTTGCGCCTAGCAGTATAATAGAAGAGATAAACATATTTATATTTGAATACATTCTTGGGTCACCTGTGTAGTCTCTGCCTCATATGCAGCGGACTCGGATTCGATGTCCGATCGTGAACAAGTTTCCTGGTGAGAATATATCATCGGGGTCTCTCCTCACCTGTAAGATAAATATCGGTTAACTTTAAGGCCCAAATGATCACTGAACTTTATATGCCACCACAATATGCACATCATATACTGAATAATAATAATAATAATAATAATAATAATAATAATAATAATAATAATAATAAAAGTAATAATAATAATCCACCATCCACAGTAATTCTACCCGAGGGTAGGTCGTTCACTGCAATCACAGCATTTTCATGCTATGCTTTGCAGTTTTTACTAGGGAATTAGGTGTGTGGTAGCTTCCCGTTGCTTTTCACAAATAATAATAGTAATACTAATAATAATAATAATAATTATAATAATAATAATAACAATATAATGCTTTATTTCAGCTGGCAGAGTTAAGGCCATAAACCATTCTCTTCCACTCAACCAGCGAATAGTAAATTTGCACAAAAATTACATATATATTACAATTTAAAGATATTATTAAAATATAGACAAAACAAAATACAATGGTGATGTGATCTAATACTAACAAAAGCATGGAGTATAATAATATTAAAATAATATAAACATAAGGTAAGTAAACTTTCTAGATGATAAATTTACAAAAAGCTGAATATATTTGTTATGCAGTTAATGTTTTCATTGTGTCGACCTTAAGATATCAGTTATTATATATAACAGGCAGAGTTAAGCGAGTGTACCTCGTCTTCTGAGGCGAATGGGTTAAATAACAAGGTCTTTACCTCATCTCTCGACCGGACACGAGTAGATTGTGTTTACATTTACCCGGATGTTAAAGGAGATCTTTTTTTTAATCGTCATAGAACTCCGAAATATTGTATACAGACAGTGTTTGTAACTTTCTATAAAATAAGTCAAGATTACGTGGTTTTTAGACTTCCCGGGTTTTCCGATTTTTATGTAGGTTTCATTTTGTTTAACTCAGTTTCTGATATTATTTTAACAACATTTAACATAAATCTCGTCAATCTAGGAACTTTTAATTATTGAAATTGAAATTCATAAAAGTGACACGAACTTATGTTACGGTTTTTAAAGAATCCTACCTTGAAGAACTAGTAAAGCGCAGGGCTTTGGATTTTCAGAGTCAAAACTAAGTACTTTGCAGCACTGTTTTTTTATGTGATTACCTTCCTTGTACAAAGGGCATTCTACATAAACAAAGGAATGGAATCAGCCTCCAAACATACTAAGAAAAATTGAATATAATTAAGTATAATTGTTCTTAAT
>JASPKZ010009176.1:0-127500 GCA_030220185.1 Diploptera punctata
CAAATGTCAAGGAAAACGTTAAGCCCAAACAGTCCCGAAATCATATGGCCATCATCATCATCAGCATCCTTATCATTCCATCATTCATCATCCTTCACCGGTGTGGAAAGCAACGGGAGGGAAGCTACCACACCTACAATTCCCAAGTAAAGCTGCAAGAATAGCATAAAAATGATGCAGAATTCCTAGGATGGATGGAATATGAGGAAAATATAATAATAATAATAATAATAATAATAATAAAAAGCTTCATTATCATCATCATCATCTTAGTACATTCACGAATGTAGATTATTTGTTGACCCATTTCGGCCTCAAGAGAAACACCATCCAGAAGTATTTGAGGTGGACATCCTGGTCTTCTTCTTCTACAGGTTGCTATCTAAAACATTTGTTGGGGATCCTATGATCTGCCATTCGAAGAACAGTTGAGCATCTTGACTTATAATCAGAAATTTGTTTCTAAAGGGTTCCATCGTAATTATCCTAAGATGTCTTCATTTTTTTTGTGATATAGTAGTGTGGATTCTGCAAGTCCTCCCAAGTATCTCATTTCAGCAGTCTAAACTCAGTGATCTCCTTTCTTTAAGTCCATACTTCGCTACCACAACAACAAGAGTTTTGCAAGAGCCAGTGTGTTTTACCATTTTAGCCTTGGAAGTTTGGGACTAACTGTGGAATTGAAGTTAGGAATGTAGTACAACAGACAAAATTTCTTAAAATTTACATATTTTGCACTTACGTCTTTTTCTTCTATGAGATATTGCATCCTATATAGGCAATGAAAAATATTCACCTACTCCAAAAAGGTGTGTCAAGTACGTTTTACTTTGAACAGGATCTATATCTTGAAATTGCCATAATTTTTTATTTATCTGTAGATTAGATATCTTTATCCGTATTTTTCTGTAATTTGTTAACTTCATACAGGACCCTTTCTGCAGACAAAGGACATACACATTATTTATAAAACATAAATTTTGATTCTTTATAATAAAAAATGTACTATGGAACAATTCGATTATTTTGGACTCCATATTCATAGATAATATTACATAAAAATACTATATATAAATTCTATTTATAATAATAATTTTGCTCTAAGTTCAAAAGTAAGTTTCTAGATGTCTTCAATTTGTTATCATCTAGTAGTGTGTATCCGCAGTCTTTGAAGACAAAAATAAATTGTTATACATCGTAAGTTAAAAGCTACATTTACATTATTAGACTTGTTAAATTAAGATAAATTACATAAATAATATTCAATATTATTCTAACTTATAATCTAAGTAAATGTAAATAATATCTTTACTCTGTACTTTATGTTCTAGTGTTATGGATCATATAGAAGATACGTGCAGGATATTGTGGTAAACACTAGCAGGACTTTGAAGAAATACTTAGTATCAGTTTCTTCACCAGTTTACAGAGCATAATAATCGAAGGATGAAGAAAACTTGGTGAAATGTTTTCATTCTCACTGCTGAAATATCGTCAATTTGCAGCGCTTCAAATCCCAAACTTTAAAATGGTTATAGAAAAATACTAAATAATGAAAGATAAACGTTAGTTTCTTCCAATTTTACCATAGTTGAGAATAGTGTATGCATTATAGTAGAGCACCATTTAGAAGATATCAAAATATTCAGTTATTAACATTACAGATTTTATCTTTAACATTAATCGAGATTATTGGTAAAAAAATCGTTACAACTTTTGATGCACAAAAACGTATTCAGTGTCACAGTACCGTTGAAATTATTATAATTAACGCCCTGAACATAGGAACAAAGTCAGTTTCGGTTAACTTCCCATCTACATTCGCCATCAGATTAAATTTGAAGTTTCAAACAGATTAGTTTCATAATGTGGCGCGTTGCAAGAAGTGTATGTTCATTACTTTCCCCAAGCGAGATTTAACCGTCGTACATTATTATTTACATTTCTATTCACAGCAGCTTCCACGAGTTGATTGTAATTGTATGATTAAAATCGGGGATCTGCTTGGCTAATGTCTATGTATTTCCCGACATTGAATCCACAAGGAAAGAAGCATCGAAGTTTAATTATTTCTGTACAGATGGAAGTCTCTGGAAGAAGGTTGAATCTTGATGACATGAGAGAATGCGGGATGATTACGTGTCAAGCCTGTATTGCTGATTGTTTTAACCACAGTAACAATTACTACATTTTTAAAACTTTTTGCCTGAATTTCGGTGAAGACGACATTTCTGGCTTTTAATTTCATTCCGGGTTGATGCTTTAGTTCCAATGCGTATAGAAGGAGAATTCTGATGCCTTATACATCGACTCCACATCACCTCCGGCGACTAGCGCTGAGATGAGATCCAATATGTGTCTATTTATTTATATCATCATTCTTCTTTTCTCATTCTCTTCTTCTACGAACAATTCACAGCCCAAACGTTGTAATGAGTCAAGCATCTCGGGTCTATCTTTTCTAGGAACATTCCAAAGTCTCTGGCATTGAGGGCAGTATTGGACCACGACATAATATTATATGTGTGTGTGTGTGTATGTGTGTGTGTACCCATTCATCTTAAGGAACAAAAATAACAGTTCTCAGTACCGTAGTGCAGTTTCATGCTTCCCAACATCTTTTGCCAATATCAGCCTGTAACAGCCATAGTTGCTTGTAATTGTTCTTTCGAGACCTACAAAAAAAACGCGCAACAAACCGCCATCTACCAGATGAGTTAATTAAAGTTAGTGGACTTGTACTGCTTGCAGTTAAAATCTCTTAATGAACAATTAAAAAAAAAAAATATCTAATATATATATTAATAAACCTGTTAAACAAGCAAAATGCTTTATATTCCTAATTTTAATTTTCAATACACGTATACTGAAGTGATATCACACAGCTATAAGGATTTAATTCTGAAACTAAAATAACACATTATTCCAAAAAAAGATTTAAGTTGTTAAAGCTATGATGTTTTTACGACTAAGAATTAAAAATAAGGCTCAAAATAAGATTAATGAACTGTATCCACATCTTTTCATCTCGACACAACATTCTGTAAAATACACAACATATCAAAGTCAGTGCGTATGAAACAAGCAACATTGCAACTCTACGTGGCATTAGCAAAGGAAAAAGGAATGAGCGGGAATATTGATCTCGAAACATTTAAGGTTTAACCCGCGCGATTCACACGAGTAAACTATTCTACACAGTACAGCTACAATACGTTCCCTTCCTCCACTGAATAGCGTTATAACAGTAGGCGTATGTGGGGCGGACGTCTGGTTGGATTTAGGAGGAAGAGTAGGGTGGAGGTCGGACGGATTAGGGCGGAAGTCGGGCGGACGGATGGCCGGCGGATGTGGAAAAGTCGGAAGATGTCGGACGGATGTCGGCGGCAGTCATGGCTGGATGTCGTGGCTAGATATCATGGCCAAAAGTGTAGTGGCTGAAGTCGTGGACTGGAGGTCGCGGCTGGAAGTCGTGATTGGAGTCGCGGTGGAGGTCATGGCTGGTGGGTCATGGCTGAAGTCATGGCGCAAGTCATGACGCAAGGCGGGCGGAGGCGGGCGGATGTGGGTTGATATCGGACAGATGTTGGGCTTGCAGTAGGCTGGAAGGCCGGCGGATTCGGCTGGGAAGTCGGTCGGAGGGCGAGAGGATTTAGGACAGTAAGTCGGGGTGTGTAGGGGCGGATGTCGGATCGGAATACGGGCGGGACGTCGGGGGGACATCGTGGGAAAACGAGAGGAAGATGCGAATGTCGGGAGGAAGTGGGTTGATGTCTGCTGGAAGTCAGGTGGATATCGGGGGATGTCGGGTGGATTAGGGGTGGAAGTCGGGTGGATGGTCGGTAGAAGGTCGGGCGGAAGTCAGTGCAAAGTTGGGCGATGTTTGCTGGAAGTCGGGTGGATGTCGGGTGGAAGTCGGACGGAATGTTGGGGGCTGTCTGGCTCTCGGGCTTGTTTACCACAAGTTATACTAGGTAATTATTAGAAAAAAGTGTTATAATTTGACAAAATTTGGCAATCACTATTCAGTTTTTATAAAGCTTAATTTAACGCTCTAAACTTAGTCCAATAATTAGTAAAAGTTTAATTTCCTTTGAAGATTGTTACCTCATTTATTTGAAGAACCTGTCACATTTTTCCCGTAACGTAAGTAGAAACATTTACTTTGCTGCTTTTTGGATCAATGTGTGCACGGGGCGGCTGAACTTTCGGAACCATATGCTTTACAGTAGCCACGCGGCCGGCCAGGTGAGCATTTCCACTTATAGATATTGACAATTTAATAAATCTTAGAGCAATCCCGTGCTATTTTAATAATAATTTGTTGCAGCTGTGAATTTGTATTTAGTATCCAAGTTAAAGGTGCAGGAGATTAAGACGATATTGAAAAACAACTCAGAAGGCAATTTTAACTTAGATATTTGATATTAAAAAAGGTTTGAGGCTATTTTAAATTTGTAAACGTTGTTACAATTACACATTATTTTCCTAGTTATTAGACAGGTTTATTCCAACAAAATTTAAAAATCAGTTTGAAGAGGACGCTTCATGTTCGATATGATACATAAAAACGACATAGCAACAATAGTAAAGATGTTGGGGACCCAAAACGTAGACCGTAATATATGAGATTATCTGGACTGTACAAATTACATGCTACCAGAGTACTGGATATATATATATGTGTGTGTGTGTGTGTGTGTGTAAAGACAATATTTATCAGTTACACTCCTCTCTCTTTAAACTAGTTATAGTGTAAATTATTGAACGTAACATGTAAAATGTATTCCTTATTCTTGGTATGAAATTTCCCATTGAATTCTAGGAGGAAACAAGGGCAAGTCGGGGCGGCAAAAACTAGTGAATTGATGGTTAAAAGCAGGTCTTTACTTTGGTGTTTAGGAGGTGCACGGCGAGGGTGATGCCAAACATAATACATGTATGGTTAAAAAGTTTTAATTTCAATTATTAATTTTTTTAATTTAGCAATATTAATCCTAAGTTATTATTGTTTAATATAATTATTTACGTATTAAAAAATATGCAGAACAACATATGAAATCTTTCTGTTTGTCTCATTTACAGTGTGTTCTGTAACGTCAAGTTACAAAATGGAACAATTCACGGAAACCTACTCTAATATCAACAATATCTTCACAACATTGGTGAAACGGAACCTCAGCAATCTTGGGAGAACTCTGGAGTATAACTGAAAAGGGCATATGGAAATTTTCCTACAAAGTATATCTTTATTTGTGCTAATAATATTTACAGACTCAGAGAATGTGATTTTGTGTTTGTTTTCTAGGTAGGTAAAGGGTAGTTAAAACTATTAAAATATTAATTTTTAAACTCAGACTGATTTTGAAAAAATGTGTAGTGAATATAAAAATAAGGCATAATTTTGGTTAGATCTACAAACTATGTATTCATATTGTAAACTTGGAAATAAATAATTATTCTATTCAATCTACCCTGTACCATTAGTCTATTATATCTGTTGTTTTTCCCGATGAGAACCAAAACACTAACAACTGCTGTCTTATACTCAGTGTTTGTGATTCTCTGAAGGCAAGAAGAGAAGAGATAAACCTGGATAACAAATGACATGGTTCTTCATGGGGTGGATATTTTTAGCTATGGGGCCAAAACTCAATGTTATAGAGATATAAATGAATAGGCCAACTCTATAAACACCAAAAAAGAATAAAGTAGGACTGAATCAATCCGAGGCAAAGTTCCAGTGTAGGCCTCCGAGTAATGCTAAAAAACCTATGTATGGATTGCGTTTTATCGGTTCGAACTGATTACATTTTATTAAAAGTGTAACAAATGTGTTTCGCTTTCTATAAACTCGGAAGGAATTAAAATATAAAATAAAATGATGTTATTGGGTTAGGCCTAACTAGCACATGTCTATTCAAGTTATGTGGGAGAATCTTAAAATATAGGACCTTAATCATTTTTAATAGATTGTAAATAAGTATTGGCCGCGGTGGGACTAGTGGTTATTATGCTACTTGCCTCTGGTCTGTGGACAGCGGCGTTCACATCCGTAAGGGTCGATGAAACTGTTTAGGAAGAAAAAAATCCAAGAGCAATTCCTCCGGGGGGGACTTTAGCCGTGGGATCAGAGCGAAGTTTTAGGCTCATAAAAGATACTAAAGCCCAAATAATTACTGTTAAGCAATATTACCGACTTCTCCCGTCATAGTACTACCTGGTTTCCTAGACGTTCACTATGGGGGGGTTTTCGAACATTGACCATGGGCCGATATGACATCTTTCCGAAAACAAAGTGCAAACTAAATTAGTATTGGTTGAATTTCTCCCCTGTGGAGGGAGAATTTAACAGGTAAGAAACCTTTTTTCTTGATCTTCTTCTTCACTTCCTGGTTTATATAAAATATTTATACATTTAATATAAACGGCGATGTCGGAAAAACAAATGAGAAACGATGGCAAGCTTTCATATGCATTTGTTCATCACTGCAACAGATCATATTATCGTGCCAAAGGATCTCAATATTGTAAGAATGCCATAGTGAGAAATTTATAACCAACATTATAGGTATTAATTAATTTCTGAGCCCTATGATTGTAGTAAATACGGCAAATTATAGTTTAGCAACGTCATTTCCTGGAAAATATTCGTTTTTTAAGAACAGTGCAAACAGTCGTTTCTTTTTGTTGTGTTACACTCAATTGCATAAATGTTTTTATATATCTCCCGACATCTGCTATCTGCTGACATTATGAAATATAATACACACTCTGGAGCCTTATTTCTCGGAGAGCAGTCAATGAAAAATAATTGCTAGAACCTATCAGAATGTTAAAAAAAGAGGTGTTTCTTTAAGCGATAATTTTAGTGATAAATTCGAGGTGAACAAGACTGTGATTGGTTGTAAATTCAAACATGATTGAAACGTGAGTGGCCATGACTCCCATTTGGGGCATGAGTTGTTAAATGTCATTGTAATTGACTACCTCTTCTTGACATGCAGTGAGAAGGTTGCGCCCTTGCTTTCCGTTGGTAAATAGCTTTGACGTAGGATCACAGAAGTAATAAAAGTTCAAATCACTCGGCACAAGTCGTTAAGGATGTTTCTGTATTTATGTTAAATAGGGCATATGAAGAAAACGGACCTTTTCGCACAATAGGGGTGATACAAGTAACAAGGCATTAAGGGTTAATTAAATTTTAAAATAATAATAATAGTAATAATATAATTATTGTTATCATTATTCATTATTATTATGACTGGCGAACCCAATTGGGATTCGCGAATCACAGGTTGGGAAACTTTGATACAAGGGATCTGCCATATACTTTCATAACTTACTATTGAAACACCTTTCTTTTTAGAATAGATAATTAATTGCAATAACTCACCAATAAGCTGTGATGTCTCTCCAATTATGTAACAATCAGAACGAAATATTATAATTCACACAATGTTACAGTTTTATATTGAGGTTGAGTGAAGAGCGCTTTATTGTATGTTTATGTAATGTTTCTTTCTTTTCAGTTCATTGAGTGTTGGGGACAGTCTTACAGAGGGTGATCCGGCATTCCAGCAAGTTGTCCAAGAAGAGCTTGCACTGCAGCCTACCGCACCAATTCCCACAAATATAACCAATTCCATAGAATTAGAGCTTCTTCATGGTAGTCATATATTTCTACTTCTCGTTATTTTCAATCATTAAAATTTATCATCGCCATCATATTTACATGACTTAAATGCTTAGATAAAGATGTTATATAATTATAACAAGTTGCAAAATAAATACTTGTTATACCACGCCCCCCCCAATGAGGTTATTCTCTGATAATTCTGTGAACTCTTTACAGATTATCGTATTCTCATTCAGCCATAGCTGATGACACGGAATCAGTGTATAAGTTGCAATGTGGTGCATTTGAACATGCAGCTTATGTGGCCATTCAATGTAGTGGCCACAAGGTTTAAAAGAAAGAGATATAGGAAAAGACAGAAATTGAAACCCTTTGGCATCGAAACTCTAATACCATCAGGATCGAAGAAAAAAGAAAAGAAAAAACAAGAGGTCAGGCTAAGGAGACTGGAAGGAAAGAAAAAGAGGTGATTATGGTACTGAAATGGAAGCAATAGGAGATCGGTTTTTAAGCAAAAGTTAAGGAGCAAAAACACAAGTAAGTGAAGCAATGTTTCTGCTCAGCCTGAGCACCTTGTGGCGCCATCCAATTATCCCTTAGCTGGGACCCCTGAGGGTATATAGAGATGATGAAACCACTATATTGAACCTGAAAAATTCAATCTACGATTAACAACTTGTGACCTGTTGAAAGCAGGGATATTATCTAATATCTAAAATTAATATTTGTTTGTTTGTCTATTCGTACTTTAGCGAGGCCCATATCGTTGATCCGACGTGAATAGGGTTTTTGCAAAATGTTCAGGAGATTCCGGGATAACATAGGGCTATAACAGAGTTGAGATACTCAACTCCTACACCCTAAAAACCCCCTTTGTAGTGAAAACGTGAAAAGTCATTTTTTACCTTAAATGGCATTACGCTGCCTAAACATAACAAATAGCAATATTAATGTACACAGAATTGAAATCTCAAACACTCTATCAGAAATGTCCGCGACAGCATATTTTATATTTTAAGCATAACTCACAAAACCATTTTTGTTTCGTTCATGCCAGACGATCGGGATAGTTTGATTCCGGGCAAGCATAGCAGCGCACGGCGGGTATTCTTTTATGGATTTGGCTCCAAATAACGAATTTTGTCTTTCAGTTCATTTATCCAACTACGTACATCGGGATGCGTAGATTCCGAGGAAAACGCTGGGTAATCAGCATTGAGGTATCTAAAAACAAACGATATAAATTATATTTATTTTCCTTTTACTATTCAACTAAAGCGAAAAACGGGGCGTTATATTTATTTAAGTATAGCAAAGCACGCCGGTATTAGTAGTATTAGTATAGTTGCCAGTTTTGTTTATTTTACAAGTAAAGCCGTACGCAATGCAATCATTATTACGAAATGTAGTAAGATGACACAATAAGGTATATTTTGGATCATGATTAACGTAATTCAAGATATATTTTTTTATTCTTCTGATGCTCTTAAACTGATATACACGTTGAATAAAAGTCCGTTGTTGTTCTTTTGTTTTGAAGAATGTTTAGAGTGGACTAGTTGTACTACAACGATTGTTGTCTGGGAGGCAATGAATTCTTCTTCAGTCATACGGCACTTAGTATAATTCATTGATCTTTAAATATTTTATTTTTCTTTTGGTTATATTCTTTGTGTTAAAACATCTCCTGTATAGGTTAAGTTACGACTAGAAAACTTCATTCAATATTAAAAGTTACTAGGTGGCCCGGCGAGTTTCGCATCCTTTAAAATGTTTACCTTAATTTTCCGATGTTTGTGTTTGAATAGTTATTCTGCTATTCGGGGCGGAAACAATTCCACTAAATCAAAGATCTAAAAATCGTCAGCGGTTTCTTGAGTTTTTTAATAGTGTAATAACCGACTTTGGTGCTAGATATATATATATATAAAGTACGACCACGCGGTGCTCTGCTAAGGTATACTTAAATTATGGTCGTAGTAAACTAAGTGAAATTATTACTACAATAAAGACGAAACGTTAGAGCCGATATAAAAATCCACGGGATTCTTTTATACATTTTGAATGAGAAATCGGAATCAGAAAGGTATTGTTTTACACAAATGTTTTAGTTCTGGACGTTAACTACACCCGTATATAATGGGTGTGTGGTTTATGTGGAAGTGGTTTTGGTGATTGATTGAGTGAATTTCTGTTGTCTGCGTTCTCAGTATCATCCCAGTGTATCATAAGGATTATATACATTATTGATGATCTATTTGGAGGAGGCTGCTGATTCATTATACTTTCGTTTCTTTCTGCGAATTTGTTGCCAGTTTGATTCTCAGTATCTCAAGAAGTCTCTGTAGGGTAATATGATCTCTGTAGATTATAGTTCATCTTGTTTTTCATTTAATTGAGGCATGGGGTTGTTTGTGTAATATTAGGCATATTATTATAACTAACAGACTTACTTAAGTTCTGTTATTCCGTTCCTCAGGGAACCTTCATTAGGTTTTTTTTTTAAAATGACATTTTCTAAATGTAGATTTATGTCACATTACGCTTTATACACTTCCGGAAATTCACTTGATTATCTTATCATTCACGGCCTCTAGGGAATGATCACCATATTGTCAAATGTCCCTTCTCGCCCAGTCAAGTTAAATTTAAATTAAGTTGCTGTCTTTCAGCCAGATTTACTTAAAACTAAACATGTACACACGAAATTAATATTATCAAATATATATGAAAAACAAATAAACTCGAACACAACTAATTATAAATAATCAACATTTGTATCGTTGAAATCGCGGTTGCAACAAAAAAAACAGCCCCTGGATCTCTCTTGGACGTAAAAACCAATTACCTTACCAAAGTACTGAAACCGCCATTGGTAGAATGTATGGAACTCCAGAAATTAGAACTCTTGTTAAATAATAAAACATAATGCAAAAAAATTAATGCGACTATACATTAGTTATAAATACTCTATGTACCAAGTTGTTTCCCAACTGCACACCAGTGGGCAAAATTATATTAAAATCGGTTCAGTAGTTAGATTCCATTCGCGGACAAACAACGTGATGAAACGAAAATTTGTAATGGATTAAAATTACAATACGAGGTTGGGAAGTAGTTCTTACAGAACGAGGAAATGTTAAAAAGCGAGCAAGAGCCAGGTTTTGAATTTCCGAGCTTCTGGACAAGACTTCCAAAAGTGGGTTGTACTATTTTTTACGCGAGGTGTTTTCAAAATATTAAATAATAGTAAAATATAACATCTTTGTTGGAAATATTGCATTCACCCACTTACCACATTACCCACATATTTTAGTTCAAAACTTCTACGCATTGGAAATTAATATGTAGTTGTGTAACACGGATGAATCGTATAAGAAATAATGTATCAGGCAAAAATGAAGCAACACCTATATTACAGGAATCAAATTAATACCACAAAATTGGCACAGGAGTAGAAGAATGCCAAAGGACAGGAATCCATTGAAGGTTTTAAACTACAAGCCGAGGAGTTAAACGAACTAGGGGACGGCACTGACAGACGAGGACAAGAGAGACTTATCTGGAGGAAAACAGGAAGAGGGCTTTTAATTGTAGACGGTACTTGGCGCCCGTCCATTGTGCCGCATAGAAACCCACGGGTTACCTGGCAGCTAATTACTTAGTGGCTAACAAGTTGGGGTCTGATATATATATCTTAGCTTTGGGGACAAGTAATTCGCCTGCAGATCCAGGTTTGAATAAATGGTGGAACCTTTCACTTAAAAGAGGGCATCAAAAACTGCACCGCCAGCAAGAGAATAGTCCGAAAGCCGGAGGCGAGGATGAGCCACACTCTTCAAGCGAGTAAATCTCGCACATTTATTGATGGTTCCATCTTAACTGGCTTAAACTCTGCTAAGAATAGGCTTAACAATTGAGCCCTGAAGATGACAAACGCTCCATAGGACTTGACAATTCAGCAAACATGGGGTGAATGTCGGAGGCATTCTCTGCCCGCTCACTCAATTTTTTTTTTAACATCCTGCTGGCAATCCTCGGTATTGGTCTTTGACAGTGTTGTTTCAAAGTTTGTTCTGGAAGAAGTTCCAGGCCTTAAGGCTTGTGTGAAGGATATGTGGATCGACCCTAACCGAAGTGAAGGTCTTTGGTTGAGGTGGATTTACTACTTAGAGTTAGGTTGGAGGTTTGCTGCCCATCATAAGCCTCAAGTGCTGCTTGGTAAAAAGGGTAGCACGGTATGAAGCGGGTGACCGGACCCCCAGCGCAATTTACACATTTAAGCAAATTTGGTTCTCTCTGCGCTTGGGCCTTTAAGGCACAATATTTGTGCCGTGGGTCCCAGCGCAGACAACACAAACGTGGGGCCCGGAAGGGAAAGTGTGATTAATAGGGACTGCACTGTAACACTGTTAAGTCCAGCCCGAGGTTTGTATGCTTTCCCACGTAAACCCAGTATAAAAGGCGCTCTGTAGTCAAACATTTTAGGCATATTGTGCGTCAAGTTCTAAGATGAAAATTGGGAGTGGTACACCAAATTGTTTACCAGTCTTAGTAATTGCTTGAAAGATTTGATTGGAAATCCTAGAGCTAGGAGTTCTCTTTAATTCATTTGGGTGTGTGTTATGCAGGCAGCCTTTTAAGACGGCCTTCAAGAAGATCTTTTTTAAGTGGATTATAATATTCCGTCGCAAGGAAGTAAATACTCCTTCAACTAGCCAAGTCGTCAATGAAGGAAGCCATAATATCTCAAGTCGTCGTCAGTGCTGATTACTTTTGGGTCACTAACTAACTAGTTTCCTACGTTCTCTATTCATCGGAACATGTCCCCGGGCCAATGAAAGTGATGGAGGGGGACGCTTCCGTAGTACAACAGTTAACGAAGGAAGTGATGTGCTGTGCCGTTAGAGCGTCCAGCAGGGGGAGGGAAGACACCCTGAGAGTGTTCAGCAGTTATTCAGAAATATCAGCTAAGGATGAGATTATTATTGGTAGGAACTGCTGAACTTGGAACTACAACTGGTGATTCCACAGGGTTTTGCCTAGAATCGTTTTAGTTAAATTTCACATGGTGAAGTGTTGTTTTCTTAATTACCAATGTAGTTTCTTTTTCTTTGAATTTTTTTCTTTCTCTTTCCGTTTTTTGAAAGTAGTTCATTGAGTTACTTTTCTCTTTCCTTTAAGAAGTTTTCCCGAATATTGATGGTATTCTCATCAATTAGTTTACTTTCTTGGTTCTGATTCATATTCCTCCTCCATGGGTTTCTGGGAGAGAAGAAAAAAAGCACGATGAATTTAAAACCGAAGCTGCCTTCAACACACAATAGGCCTATAGCTCAAGGATGGGTTGCCCTGGACTTTCTGTTGAAATAATAACATTAAGTCGATGTAGACAACATTTGTGAAATCACGAGCGTCGTCTGAACTTCGTACTCATGGGAGCAGATAGATAGTTAGTGATAAATAAAAACGGTACTAATTATACCCCGCCAAATTGTTGCTCAATGATTTAATCTTTATCATATTTTAAATGTCTACCGAAAATTTTCAATTTTGTTTTCCGTATCTCCCAGATTTTGAGAGATGAGACGTATCGGTCAGGTCCATGGACTGTCAGGATCCGGGGAATAGTAGCCATGCTTGCAATTCGCCAAGTTCTAGTTCAGATAATACCACTAGATTAAAATAATACGTATCACCACGGGCTCTTAGGATTATAACATACAATAAAATATTGTAACACCACAACCTTACCTGTTAGCACAACACTCCCTATTAGAAAAAAAAACACGTCACAGCAGGCACTGGACTGGCCGCGGGCCAGTTCAAGAACAAAAAAAAGTAGCTGCACTCCTAAACGATTGGTCATTGGTTGATTACAATAATTGTATGACCAATCACGGCCACACTTAAAATACGGTCACCATCCGCACAGCGAATCGGGTGTGGAGCACTTGTCGTCTACGACGTTATTAAGCAATTGCGTTTGTAGTTGTAGAGCTGCAGAGATGTTGTAGCTGTAGAAACTCAAAGATGAATCAGGAAGGGCTAATAAAAGCCTAAACTTCACTGTGCATAATAATTGGTTTTTATTGATCTTTCCTTCCAGATCACTTAGAAAGATTGTAATATTTATAGAAAACGTTTACTAAGATTAATTAGAAAAATAAAGGCTAATAATCTTGCAAACACTATGAAAGTAAAGTTGATCTAATATATAAAAAATGTTTGTTTGTTTGTTGGTTTGTTTGTTTGTTCGTACTTAATGCGTGCCATTATCATTGATCCCCTGTGAGGGTTCTTTGCGAAATTTCAGGTTTCAAGGAGAGTCCAGGTGAACATAGCCATAAGAGAGTTCTGATTTTGAACTCCTACACCCTTACAAATAGTCATTTGTTAGTGGAAAAAGTAAAAAGTAGCTTTATGGAAAGCTTAAATGGCTTACGCTGCCTTACCCATAACAAATAAACAAAATAATGTACACAGGGAGATTGAATATCTCGAAAATCTTACAAAAAAAGTCAGCGAAGCATATGTTTATCTGTACGGATAACTTACAATAACCATTTTTGTCCTTTCATGATCAAGAAGATCGAGACAAGTACGAGATTGATGTGCAGGCATGATGCCACAGGGTGGGTTAATTCTTTTACGGATAAACTCACAATAACGAATTTGTCTTTCTAGCTCATTTATGCCATGAGATCGAGATAAGTAGATTCCCGCGCCGCAACAAGGGTAATCCGTCGGGTTGGTATCTTCAGTAAGTACGATATAAACATTTATAATTATTTCAATTTACTTATTCAATATTCATAAGAACATTAATTTGTCTTTCAGCTCATTTATGCCAAGAAGATCGGGTGAGTAGATTCCCGGTATTGTTCAACTAAACATAAAACTCATTATTTTGGATTTCAGCTCATTTATGTCAGAAGATTGGGGTAAGTGATTCCGGGCACTGCCGGGTAATTAGCACGGAGTATTAAAAGTTATAATTTATAATTATTGTTCTTTCCACTTTAATTGTAAACAAAAAGCACACTAATTTTCATTCATTTAGGCGTATCAGGCACGCCACTCCGAGTATTAGCTGCTATCTAAAAAATTGTGGATAGACATTGCCTCTGGAAATAGCATCTGCTTCTGATTGTAAATTGCACATTCAATGTGAGGTAGGCTATAGTCACGCATGGTGTTGTTGGATCTTTGCATTATAATTTCTCGACATTGTCTTTCATCTAAAAGAACCCGGAATAAATCCTAATCAGAACGTGTCCTGAACGGGGTGAATAACAATGTTATTCTTAACATGTAAAACCAAATCATGTTCTTTTTAGATATATTTAAGGAGGCCACACACGATGAATCAGGAAGGTATTCAATGCGGGTGGGGAAGTGCTGTTTACAGAAGCGAGGAAATATTTAGAACCGAGGAAAACGAGTATTTATTTACCAAGGATTTGTAAAACACTTCATAAAGTGGTTGTGCATTATTTTTGGAAGATGGGTTTCACATAATAATTAGTTCTAAAAATAATGACATCTTTTTGGAAATATTTTGCGTTATTATAAACAACTGTACGTAACATGTAGCCAATGTCATCAGGTAAATGGCGAAAGTAATTTCGTGCGAAGCAGGGGCCGTGACATGAATCAGGTATAAAATGGCGCAAGAAGAATTTATTGTTTATATGTCTCGAAAAAGTCAGTTATTTTAAATGCAAGTGATTTGTTTCGTATAAAGTATATTAACACTACCTTTTGGATATATTTTGTATGTAATTGTAGTAGTACGGTACGGGGCAGTGGTTTTACTTCTGCACTAGGTGGGAATTAGTCATAGTTATTAATATTTATTGTTTGGCAACACAAGAAATGTAGGACATTCACCTTCAATATGGTCGATTCTCTGAGTACGATGAACGCACTATCATGCAAAAATATTTTTTTACATTACTTTGGAGGGAAATGTAAAAAAAAACACCCAAAAATAATGGAGATGTGTGTAAGCCATGAATCGGTTGTTCTTCGCTTAATTCACATATTTATTGTGTGTGTATTTTGTGTGTATGTGTTTTTTTAATAGCGTATTGTAGTGACCAGTACATAGTTAGACTGGTGGAATGTTACATACTTAATTAACAGATTGCGATCTGGGTTCTACAATCCGCCAGATTTTTTGTCTTTTCCTTGTTCGTTTGGCGTCGTCTGGAATGAAGAACTCCCAGACCGAATTGCAGCTTGTGTACGGTTATGCCAGTATTGTTTGTATCTCTTTATAATAAGTTCAGTGATAACATAATCCCATTAAGTTATAGATAAATGAAACTAGAGAAGAATTTAAGACGATTAAAAAGAAAATTTATTTGAGGAATCCAAAGAGAAAAGAAAAATTGAAGGAAGAAATTGGGCCATAACCACTGGTCACATTTTTGTCTCATGGTACCAAGTTGTTTCTCAATAATCTAGTAAGATAAACATACTCGCGGAGAAGAATTTGAAGGCAGTAACCAACGGGACCTCGATTTCTGATAAAAAAAACGCACCTAGTACGTGTAACCTCCTCTACAGATCTTCAACGGAACACCAGTATTGAATCTGCTGGTGATGGACTAGTTCGAAAAACGTTACAGATAAATATCATAAGTTAAAGAGACGACCTTGTGTAGGCAAATGTTCATTATTTTATATTTTAATTTGAATAATACCTGAGGAACCTCATCTTTTAAGTGAATTACAGACATTCTAAACAATTGTTCTGTAAAACTAATCAAACAATTAACTGGTACACAGATGGGCGCGCGGCATAACCTTCATGCATCTCTATCCTGAAGTAATATTACGGTCATACCCGTTCAATACTCCTCGCTCGTTGGTTTGTTATTCTCCACATCATCTCGACCCATATTGGGCGTATTCTCTCTGGTTTCTACAACGAGTTCCAGCTCGTCTTCCTTTTCCATTGGTGCTACATGTCCTACCCTCGCAGTCTCGAGACGGCATGTTATTTTTAATCTGGTTCCCGTACATAATGCAGTTTACTCTACTTGTCTTTCTAATACATGTAACGTTCTCCTCCCAAAGTAGAGACGTGTTCCCTTCCTTATAACGGAGAATAACCGTTATATATTTTTTTGGTTTAACATTTTTGGTAATTACAGGAGTCCCTATAACAACATGCATTTCCTAAATTTAACCTATTTTCAATGCCTTTCTGCACCTCCTTTCTGTTTGTTTTGTTGTTCAGACATTATCAAATTTACTATTGTGTTAATTAACTAAAAAATAATTTTCAATAAATTTATAATAATAAAGATATAGAAAATTTTTTTTTTGGACTTTTTCAACACATTCGTTTTATGTTTTAATTTACTTCATTCTCCTCATTCATTTCTTCGTTTAAAGCCTTAAGAAATTGTAATTATAATTTATTATATATATATTATATTATATATATATATCAATTCCAGTAGAAAACAGCAGCTCCTGCTTTACATTTTCGTAAACAAGTAAAATTATTACAATTCGTTTTTTGCAATCCTAGCGCTTTCAAAGTAATTTTCCTAATTTCCTATATATTCACTACGTTGTATTATGTACATTTTAGTAATTAGTTTCTGTTAAGATATTATATGAACAACTGTAATTTTGGTCAGAAATAAAAAGTATTCATTTTGGGGATGTGTTCAAGCGTATTATTTTAATAGCATGTTGTGAGGTTTTTTAATAAATATAATCCTTACGTCAGCCAAAATACATAGTGAAATTGCGCAAATGATCAATTGTTAAAAATAAATGATACATTGAAGTAGGTTAAGTTGCTGGTGTTAATACAGACACGTTACTTAAAACCAAACAGTTGGCTTCTTAACATCTTCTCAACAAGTCACTTCATTATTACACGTAACAAATATTTAAAAATTAAGAATTTATTTATTTTTGTTACTTTTACAATTATCCTTTGTCATTTTTGTTGACCTCGATTAGAACAAAAATGAAAGTGAAACGTTGATGACCATTTGTTTAGTTGTGTGATAATGTTACATTACATAGAATTAGATAATAACTATACAGTTAGTTATTAACTACTTTTTGTGACTTAACTTTGTCGGTTATAGGACAGAGAATATGAAAAATACATCATGTTCAAGGTATTTAGCAGAAAATCAAAGTACAGAACAAAATTACTCTAATTTCATCCATAGTAATTCTGCCCGAGGGCATGTCTTTCACTGCAATCATAGCATGTTCATGCTAATGCTTTGCAGTTTTACTAGGGAATTATAGCCTCCCGTTGCTCTCCACACCGGTGAAGGATGATGATGATGGCCGGATGATTTTCGGGGACCGCTGTGCCCTAACCTTCCTGAAATTTGTCTTACAGGTGAGGAAAAACCCCGAAAAAACCACACCCAGGAGCCTGTCCCGACCGGGAATGGAACCCGGGCCCGACTTACATGAGCACAGTACCAGTACACGCACAACACCGCTAACTGCTCAACACAACATTTCTCAATCTAACTTTTATTTTCGTTTCTTAAAATGTACATTTGGTAACACAAACAAATAAAAAATATATCATGAATAATGAAAAAATGAAAAATCCATTGCGCAAATTATTACTTGCAGCCGACATTATTTACAATACAACGAAGTAAAAGAATTTTACTTTATTGTAAATTGTCCATAGCTGTGGTCTCAAGGTAGCGCGCAGCCTTGCCACGCAGCGGGCCCGGGTTCGTATCCGATCGGGACAGGCTCCTGGGTGAGGTTTCTTCGGGGTTTTTCCTCACCTGTAAGACAAATGTCAGGAAGCTTAGGGCCCAACGGTCCCCGAAAATCATCCGGCCATTATCATTATCATCATCATCATCATCATCATCCTTCACCGGTGTGGAAAGCAACGGGAAGCTACCACACCTATAATTCCCTAGTAAAGCTGCAAAATTTAGCATGAAAATGCTATGATTGCAGTGAAGGACCTGCCCTCGGGTAGAATTACTATGGATGGATTGTAAATTGTATTATTGTTGTTGAAGACAGTAACAGGAAGTCTACTTACTTGCTCTAGTACCGAGTAAGTTATAATCTGTTTTATTTGATGCAATGACGTCTTAGCAGCAAACAATGTAATAATATCACTAAAAATTATTTTAATTCTATCTCATAAAATTAAGTTATGACATAAAATAAAAATACATATTGTTTTTACATACCTAGTGGCACAGAAAAATATTATCTCAAGAAATCTATATTATTTACAAATTCGATGTAGAATCTATAATTATAATCAAACATTAAGCCACTTCCTTTACTTAAACAATCGGATGTCTTCCTAATAGCACACTTTCACGTATACATGTTTAAAGTTATGTGAAAGTTATAAAACATATATATATATAATCCTATACATTGATTTATACTATAAATTATTCGAAACAACAATTCATCATCATCATGGTAAATTCACGAATTTAGGTCATTTGTTGACCTCTTTCGGCCTCAGGAGAAACACCATCCAGAAGTATTTTGAGTGGACGTCCTGGTCTTCTTCTTCCTGCAGGTTCATAACTTAAAATTTTTTTGGGTATCCTGTGATCTTCCATTCGATGAACATTTTGCATCCATCTTGACTTATAATCAGAAATTTTGTTTTCTAAAGGTTACATGTGTAATTCTTCTACGATGTCTTCATATTTTTGTGATCCAGTAGTGTGTATCCTGCAGTCCTCCGAAGCTATCTCATTTCAGCAGATCTAAGTCTCTGTATATCCTTCTCTTTCAACGTCCATACTTCGCTACATACAAAGGAGTTGGAAGAGCCAGTGTTCTATACACTTTTAGTCTTGAATGTTTTTGGACTAACTGTGGCTTGAAGATAGAATTTATTAACCCTAAAATTCTTAAAAATTTAGATATTTTTGCATTTACATCCTTTTCTTCTTCATATGAGATATTACATCCTAGATATGTAAAATTATTCACCTGCTCGAAAATTTTATTGTCCAGTACAATTTTACTTCTGACAGGATCTACACCTTGAAATGCCATAATTTTCTTTTTCTCTGTAGATATATTCAATCCATATTCTTCTGTAATTTGTCAAGTTCATACAGACCTTTCTTTAGATTATCTTCTAAATTTGCTATTATCATTTGGTCATCTGCAAACAATAGGGTGTTTAATTTCATATTTTCTGATATTCTTATACCAAATTTATATTTCTTGTTCCAGCAACATATTACTTCGTTGATATAATTCGCAAAGAGTGTTGGGGATAGGCGGCAGCCTTGTCTCACACCACGATTTATAATTCCTTCTTCAGAAAATCTGTTATCTAATTTAATCTTTATGGTGTTGTCTTTGTAAATATTTTGTATGTTCTGCAGAAGTAAATTTTCTATATTTCTCTCTTCCAATATATTGAGGAGTTTTGATCTCTTGACTGTGTCGAATGCTTTTTCTAAATCTATGAAAGCAAAATGTGTTTCTAAGTTGAATTCTCTTCTTTTTTCAAGCAATATTTTAACAGAAAATGCTGAATCGATACAAGATCGTCCTTTCCTAAACCCATTTTGACATTCCATAAGGAATTTTTCGGTGGAACTTTTCTATTTTCGATTTGAAGTGTCTGCATAAATTTTGTAGCATGTGTTTAACAAACTGATTCTCCTATAGTTGACAATTTTTCTCTTGTCTCCTTTCTAGAACATTGCTTGTCTTCCATTCTTGTGGTGTATCTGCATTTTTGAATACATTGTTAAAGAAGGACAACAGTCTTTCATGGAACTGTTTGCCTGCATATTTGTATAATTCAGAATTCAAGCCATCTGTGCCAGTTGCCTTCCCATTTTTTCAATTTCTTTAAACTATTGTTCAATTCTTCGAATGATATTATGGAATCTGTTTCATTATTATTTCGGAAAATTGTAACTTCATAACTATCGTCAGTTCAAAGAATTTTATAATAATTGAGAAAATCTTCTTTTGTTACTTCGCAATTAATTTTGGTAGATTCTTCAATATCTTTATTCAAATGTTTTAATATTTTGAAGGCATTAGGTCGGAGCTTATGTAAGTATGATTCTAAATGAGTAACCAAATCTAACCAATTTCCAATTACATATCAATATTTATTTTATTTTAATAAACTTACCCAGTCCACCGCTATTTTCTCGAGGTAGCGTGCTACCTTGTCACCAAGCGGGCCCGCGTTCGATTTCCGGTCGAATCCTGGGTGAGGTTTTTTTCGGGGTTTTTCCTCGCCTGTAAGACAAATGTCAGGAAGCTTAGGGCCCAACTGTCCCCGAAAATCTTCCGGCCATCATCATGAGAGCGGCTTACACTTTAAACATATTTTCTTACAGACAACATGCTCACATTTATTCCGGTCTTTATTCTTGTATTACTCGTGAATATGTATTATTATTCCTGCATTGGTTTCCCTTAATCCTTCACCGGTGTGGAAAGCAACGGGAAGTTATCACAGCTATAATTATCTAGTAAAGCTGCAAAGCATAGCATGAAAATGCAGTGAAAGGCCTGCCCTCGGGCAGAATTACTATAGATGGAAACTTACGCAAATAGGGTCTGCAAAGAGCGACAAATTACAACTTCCCAATAGAGAAGGAAAAAATAAAAATTTCAATAATATATCGAGAAAAACAAGATTTAGAATTTCTAGAAGAGCTTTTAAACAAAATGGAATAGGTGTAGTTGAAAGGGTAATTCGGAATGAAAAGAAAAATCAAGAAACGTAATTTGCAGACTTGGCAACATACTCGTAGATGATTTCTTCAGATGGAGATAAGCTTGGTTACTATTGGCCATTCGAGTCACTTCCATTTGCTTCAAAAATGATTCTGCTTTTTGTTTAGGTATTGTACCTCTAGTGCCTATAAGTAAACCTAGAATGGAGATGGTGTTTATCTTTATGATAAGGGATGCTAGGCTCATGTATAGACAATTCTCCAATTTACCTCATCTGATTCTTTAAAGATGGATTGAAAACTTACTGTGTTGAGTGTAATAACAGCACATTCTCAGTGAACTTCCTCCTACGTAGATCGTGTGCTAACAGTACAGCAATGTCTAGAGAAGCGCAAGGTTTCACGCTGCTTTTTGATGGCGACTCTCTATTCAGAAGACGTTACATTGGTTTTATTTTTTATTCGAGGATAACTTCGACATATTGATATCGAATATAAAGAACAAAGCTCTTTCTTTTATATGATACGCGATTTTTCAAATTATTTTTGTCTCAGTTCTCCTCTGTCTTTTTTTAAACTGGGCAGAATGTTAGACTTGTACCAACGCGACGACTATAAGTTTTTAGTGTTAGAAGTATTCAGTTGATTTTAATGCAGGAAGGAAGTTCATCTCGTTAGTCTTAAAGATGTAGCGTTTGTGTAGACACGCGCTGTGCGGCTCCAACGTCACAGTTGTATGCGAGACTTTGTTAACAAACCAAGTAACTTTACATCGCGGTATTATTCCTTCAGTCTAGGGTCCAAGTAAGTTTCCACACCAATTTTAGTCAATTTCGTTATGAATGATGTTTAGGATTTCTTAACGTGTGTACATATCTCCTGTCCAATACGATATAGTTTATATGGGAATTGCCATAAAATAATTTTCAGCCAGAATTTAATGTTGGGGCAGTACGTTTATAGGCTGTTAAATGTCACTAGGGTTCCACTTTATTTTCTTGTGAATTGTTACTTGCCCTACCTCAGAAGCTAGTCGGTTCCTGTTTCAGGGTGAGCGCTGAGACTCCTATCTATAACGGGTTCGGAAGGAGAATTGTTACTTGCCTTACCTCAGAAGCTAGTCGGTTCCTGTTTCAGGGTGAGCGCTGAGACGCCTATCTATAACGGGCTCGGAAGGAGAATTGCATGGGAACAGACGATCACTAATTATTTGAATTATTTAATTTAATTAATCTCTGCCAATTTAAATACACATTACCCTGTGAAGATAAAACTTTTCTGTCCCTGGTCTTCGATATGTCACTAATGAGAACTAGCAAATGACTTATGAGCTCGAGAGATTTTCCCTAAGTCCATTATCGTTGTTACAAGACATTTTAACCAAAAAAAATTAGATCTTCTTATTATGAGATGTTGAGTATAAGTGAGTTAAATTTGTCCTCATGAGTTTCGTATCGAAGTCAGGACCACTTATTCCCATATATGGTCGTATACCCTAACTCTGATTTTGATTGGTTAGAATATTCAATCTAAGGCGTAACTATTTTATTTAAACTACCACCTACATTTGTGATTTTATTCTCACGGCTAGGGAGCGTGTTGGGCTCTCCGCGATTGTAAATTTTGACTTTGATTTTCTCCCAAACGTGATTTTTGAAGCTAGACCCAGCTTAAGGATTTCAGGTCTAATTTGAGGAGTTACATATTTATGACTTCATCTTTTTACTTAGGGTTTCAACCGCTCCTTTGCGAGAACTTTTCCCAATAATATTTTATTGAATTTCTTTTAAACTTATTCAGTTCAGTCTTTTTTTTTCATTAAACATATTCCTTAATCACTCTTAGGGCCGTATCATATTCGCCACAATGTTGAAGGAAGGCTTGTTAAATAACCCTCATAACACTGTATATCTAGGAGATGAACACTCAGCGACAAAAAAATGAGCCGCTTCCCTGTTATGGCGCACTGCGCATGCTCGAAAAGCTAAAGCTGTGATTCACGAGGTAACGCATTGTTAAATGTTTTAAATACGCTGTATTTGGTTTTAATCGTCTTAAATACTTAAAGAACAGTAAACGAGATATGCTTCTAGATATTTACGAGTGTTCGACAAATACAATATTACTCAAATTGCGACATTTCAAATGAAGTTAAACTCTCATTCATAGTGCAAAAGTTCAAGACAACCAATTTAGACAACTAGTATCCGACGTTCGAGTAGCGTAGGTTGTTAAACCACTTACAAGAAGATAAAATATGTATGAAAGCCAGAGTTCGAATCCTTCAACTGTTTTTATTATTCATTTGTATTTTCGCAAAATACATCCTACAAGTTCTATAATATTTAATTACTGCCTAGTGATCTACGTCCACGTTACACTATATTAAGTAATATCCCTGTCTTCGTAAACTCTATAGCACTATTTAGATACCGGTATCAATTTAATTGTGTGTGCAGTACCACGTTTTAATGCTAATGCTGTAAATGTATGTAATAAAACATAACATAGCTTCATATAATTATGTGTTTTTTTATTTATTACGTATTACTGAGGAAAACGTTTCACCCTTCAATTAAAATATTTAGTTTATATACGTCATGTCCAGCAAAATACTAGTCCATAGATGATGGACAATAATAAAAAATAATATTAATATTATTATTTTTTATTGTCAACTGATCCAAACAATTTTTAAATCTGTTAAAAATAACATCATAGCAGTACAAATAGGAACAGAATTGTCAGATCGGAAACGTATAAATTGCGGAGTCAGACAAGGATGCCCTCTATTACCACTTCTATTTAATGTATACATTAATGCTATCATCAGACACTGGAGATTGACAGTTCATGGTAATATTCCTCTCTCAAGACACACAATTTTAGACACACTCTTATATGCAGATGATCAGGCTGTTTTCGGCAATAATGAAGATGAATTACAATATTCCACTCATCATCTTAATATAATAGCCCAACGATTTAACATGGAAATATCAACAACAAAATCTAAAGTTATGGCCTTTCAAGGGAAATTCCCAGTAAGAAGTAAAATTTGTATTCAAAATTCAATATTAGAGCAAGTTAATTTATTTAAATACTTGGGATATAATCTAACTCATAATGAGGAATGTGATATATCCTTTAAAATACAAAACTATAATAAAGCTTTAAGAATTATCAACTAAGTTTTTAAACAATCAAAAGTGCAGAGACACACAAGAATGAAAATCTATAAGTTTTCGCTAGACATATAATCTGTTATGGCAGTGAAGCTTGGACCAACATAACTCAGGATTACCGTCATATTACAGCCACGAATAAAATATCTGCGACGAACTGCAGGTTATAGCTTTCTAGACCACCAAAGAAAGCCGCACAAAGGCCAGAGAGGGAACCATCGTACCTATATCTGGAGACCGCCAAGAAGATAGAAAAAAGGGGCGGAGGCCCAGAATTCAGCGCATGGATCGTCACAGAATACCAAAACAATTTCTTCATTATATTCCTCGAGACAGAAGATCTGTGGGTCGACCTTTTCGGAGATGGCGGGAGACCATAACGGACCACTGGGCCTAATACTTGAAAGGCAGATGATGATGATGATTTTGTATTTTCCATAATAATAATAATAATAATAATAATAATAATAATAATAATAATAATCGGATATATCAAAGTATGTGAAGAATATAATTAATTGGGAATCGAAAATAACTTAGAATGTACCCAAGAAAAATAAATAAAATATAGAATTCAAAAAGGCAGATCAGTAATGACAATTTTAAACGGCGTTTTGTTGGATAAGAACAGGAAGATGTTATATTAAATTTGTAAACTTGTTTATAAACAGATAAATAAATAAACAATAAAAATAATAATACTTCCAAATAAGTACGTTTTGTCTTTTAGAACAGACAGACAGAATAAAATAGAGAGCATTTTAACAGATAAAAAATGTAACCCCATGGGAAATAGAACCTAGGACATTTTGCATACGAATCAAGCCACTAAGCTCTGAGCTAGGCGTGCGCTGACTAATTCTGCTTGAAAGAAAGCCCATCAAAGGAAGAAAGGTAACGTATTGTAGCTCTACTGTGCAATTAATTTACTCGTGTGAATTGCGCATTGGTACTTAAAATATTCCAGATCAAGTGTCGGCCCTTTCTTTTGTCGATATGTGTACATCATAATGTCAGGTGGGGCAATAGTTCTGCATACATTTTTAGTGTCTGCTCGCCCAGTTCAGGTCGTAGAATATATTCCCACAAGTTAACGGGTGCATGTTGATCGGCGGAATTACAAAATTTAATTCTGCTTTTTTTTCAATATCTGCGTTAAGTGTACAGATTTCAGTATCTACTTTGTATTACAGATGCCTAAATTAAATTCCATACATCTCCTATGTTAGCTCCGTACATAGCGACTGTCCCGTCGGGTGCGAACATTAAGCCTGAGGATGAACACGAGTAGCCTCTCCGCACACAATAAAGTAACACATTTCCTAAGTGAAGCGATCTACCAAGTGGTGCTTAAATTGAAACTGAACCACTCAAGGTCATGTTTCCTCCTAGAGATCAAAGAAAGCAGTAGGTGCACTGGAACACGAGCAGTCACACACTACTCTGATGATTGTAAATTACATTTCAGGTAGAGTTTGTGCACCAACGAAATTGTGCTGTTATTATTTCTTCCAGTCGCTGTCGCTGCTTTCGACCCTGAGTCTGTACATCGCCACACAGTGAGCTGTGTAAAAAGTATAGCAACAAAGTATTTTGATGAATACAAAACAATAACAATTTTAGGCCCAGTAAACGAACATACTGACAATATACATCGAGAATTGCGCATCAACAATTCAGAAAATTACCACATTTCGATAAATGACTGGATTGCAAAGGAACTCACTTCTGGTATCAACCGTTCTGGCATCATTTGGAACAATATCACAGAATTTGGGGAAATAATGATTAACGATTTAAAATCTAACGCACCATTCCTCGTCGTCATGCTTTTTCGTAATATTAGTCTGGACAATTACATGAAAGATGGATTATTAGCTACAATTAACTTGCATACGGGGTTAAGTATTTCAGGTGAAACCCCTAGAACTATAATTGTGTTAGCATTAACAAATAAATATAATAGACAACTATTATTTTCAGTCTTAAAGAATGTATTTATTCTGTCCTTAGAAATGTATGACCTCGTGCTAAATAGTCTAGACCTAAACCCAAAATGAAGGAACTTATAAGTTACACTTAGTCAGCAAATTATATACATGGCTTGCTTTCACAAATGATCAATGTGCCTTCCTTCATACATGGACACATGAACAAAATGGACAATTTCATTATGACCGCAATCTCTTTCCGCAAAAATTTCCAAATACGTTCTCAAAATGTCCACTTATTTATACTGAATTAGGAGAATTTTATAATGACAGATCAAAAATCGAATGGATTATTTTGAACTCTACGTTCACATCAATTAATGTTACTTCGATAGCTAGTAACAATGAAAAAAACCGATGCTTATGTGTTAGGACTTGCTGAAACTGCCTTTAAATTATTGAAAAGCTTTTTGGATAATAGCAAATTTGACCAACTTTCAATAACTCAACATCACTTATATTCAGATTTAAAAATGTATGTCCATTGTCCAAAAAAGCACGTTCTGTTTGGGAATTTCCATAAAGTTTTCAACTCGTTTATGTGGGTACTTTTCTTTGTGACGTGCATAATATCATCCATAGTGAATTACATAATACACAAGTGTATTAGATTTCAGTTATCTGGTTTCAGGGAAATATCATAGAACTTTTACTTCATTTGGTCAATTCTTACTTCAGTGTCGGTTCCATAAATTCCCAAAACTACCACAGTTAGACTATTTTTTTCCTATTAGTTTGTTATGCTCTGGTAATTAGCACGATATTTCAAAGCTTCTTCACCAGTTTCCTCACTGAACCTGTGATGGAAAGGGGAATCACCAACATAGAACAGTTAATCCGTAAAAATCACACTGTGCTTTCGGAATTTCAAACTGTATTAGCGGCTTTATTAGATTTCAGCATTAATGGAACTTTAACACTAAACGATGGAGGTATAAGAGTTCAATACTCCAACTTTCCTATCGAAAACTTCCTAAATATTGAAAACTCTGCAGTACTTACCAGTGAAATGGCTATGAAATTAAAAATATCCAACCGAATGAGACTTGAAATACCTTGTTTTGAATCAGGTTTATTCATTAAATTGTTGGATGATTACATTTCATCTGACAGAAATGTAAAATGAACACTAAAAGGAGATAAAATTGGAAGATATCAAGAGGAAGAATACTTTGTTATAGATTTAAAACACTCAGGGATTGTATTAATTGTTTTTATTTGGTATCGCTGTTAGTATTTTTGTTTTCATTTTCGAAATTGTTTCACTCAAGATTTTTTAATTAACTTCAGTGTGAGCTACTGTATCAATTTTGTGCAGATAATTTTGATAAATAAGATATTATTTATTTATATTTTATCTTAAAATAAGCTTAACAACTTCATATTATATTCGTGAAACCACATTCTGAATATATTTTATGGATATATTTTTGTATCGGTTGTACATTGTACATGGATGTGTTCAACTTCATTCTGATGAAATCCAAATTGAATTCATTCTAAGGTTATGGGAATAATGTATTCCAAAGAGGAATAACATTATATGAGTACATTATATGTCTACCGTATAAGTGAGCTCCACGGCTGTCTGTTCAAGATTGTCCATCAATCGTGTTGTTAACACAACACAATGAACTAAGAATACACTGCTCACGTATAGTTATCAGACACAAGTAGATTGGAATTTCAGTCTTGATAAGTAAAAGTAAGTAGTGTTTTAATATAACATTTTTATATATCATTTGATGTCGTGGTATAAGCTGAGAATCTATGAAATATGAAATTGTACACAAAATATAATACTTGTGGTTCTAAATTAATTTCGATCTAGTACGTTTATTGCACGAGTCCCATGCCATTACGAGAAATATGTAATTATAAATACAGAAGTAAATCAATTGTTAGCTTTTTGCGATGCGTTTGAACTTGAAATTTTGAACGGGAAATATGTGGACAAACAAACTTGAGAATGTACACTTAGTAATAAAAATGGTGGGAGCGTAATCGATTATACAGTATGTACACAACACATGATTCTAATCCTAAGTAATCGCCGCGGTATTGTTTCCAGAATTTAATCCCATCATTTTACAAACAAATTTATTTTAAATGTGTCAGACAATAGAGAGCCAGTTATTGATGACGTGGAAAAAACTTTACGCTAATTACACGTTTCAGGAGGATTGAGGTTCGAAGAGAAGAATTTTTCAGATATTAGAAACTCTAATAGGATTTTCAAATAAATGATTATCATTAATAAAATTATTGAAAACTCTGTCAGAATCTTTTAAAAAACCAGGGTCAAAATTCAAGGTTAAATGCACAATGAATCTGAAGTATAAAGGATGTTACAATTATGTGTGTAGAAAGATGAAGAAGTAGTCTTTTAACGTTTATAAAGGAAAGCATCAGAAAACTGTACACGTAGCAGAGAAAGGAATACAAATAATTATTAAGAGATACAAAATTAGAATGACAAAATGAGAAATCGGAGGAAATGATGATCGCGACTGAAAGTGGAAACATTTCGGACGTGTGAAAAGCGACATGAGGACTCAAATTAAGGAACATGAATCTCATAAGAATATCTATCGGGGATTGGAAAATCTACATTGATATGGGTTCGGAGGGAAAGGTTAAGATATAATCGAGTAAATATAGTGGAGGTCTTCGACTCAATAAATATCTCGTTACTAGACCAGGATAAGTGAAATACGTTCATCTATTAAAAGTTTAAACAACATAAAGTTCCTGAAATCGTTAGTTTACCCGCATAATTCTCTAAAAAAATTGTATTATTCGATAAATTATTAGATGTTTTGGAAACTGTGTTCAACAAACTTTTTAATGGTGGAAACCATCCGGAGGTGTATTACAACCGTTTTATAAAAGAAGTGGTGGAGCTCACGTACCAGAAAATGTGGGAATTTGCCTCTTTCAGTGTTTAGTTCTTCACGAATGAATGAGACAATGGGATAAAGAGAACAATATGATTTCAAAATATCAATCCGGTTTTAGAGAAGTGCATCCAGCAATGGAAAACTTATTTGTTCAGAGAACATTAATTGATAATCTGGAAAACAAGAGGGGTCAATTATTTTGTGAATGCATTGATTTCAGATGGCAATCGATACTGTGAACCGAGGTGCACATTGGGAAAAATTGAATCGGAAAATATGTCTTTTACAATGACATAAGCTTTAATGTCAATTTATAGATGTGTTAATTTCTACATAAAGTAGATCAGGGTTTCATCCCAGATAATCGGGGAATGAGACAGGGTTGCATTTCTTCACGAATGTTATTTAATGTATACCTCTAATATATAAAAATGAACATTCGTTTGTTTGTTGGTTTGTTAGTTTGTTCGTTCGTACTTCATGCGCGGCCATACCGTCGATCAGATTGTGATGGGGCTTCTTGCAAAATGTTCAGGAGATTCCCGGGATGAACACAGACCGTAAGATAGTGGTGATACTCAACTCCTTACCCTTAGAAATCGCCCTTTGTAGTGGAAAACGTGAAAAAAGTAGCTCATTGGACGCTTCAATGACTTAGCTGCCTAATCCATAACAAATACACAAAATTAATGTACACAGAATTGAATATCTCAAAAAGCTTTACAAAAAAGTCCGCGACAGCATATGTTTATGTCTTATCGATAACTCACAATGACAATTTTTGTCTTTCATTGATGCCAAGAAGATCGAGAGAAGTACGTAGATTCCTGTGCAAAGCATAGCAGCACATGGCGGGTATTCTTTTACGGATAACTCACAATAACGAATTTTGTCTTTTAGCTCATTTATGACATGAAGATCGAGATAAGTAGATTCTCGGGCAACATGGGGTAATCAGCACAGGGAATCTTAAAATAATTACGATATACATTTATAATTATTTTTCATTTTAGTTATTCAACTAATCATAAGAAATTTTTCAGCTCATTTACGCCAAGAAGATCGGGATGAGTGGATTCCCGGACAACTACTGGTAAACAGCACGGGGTATCTAAAAATAATTACTTTATAAATTGTTCTTCTTACTTATTTAGCTAAACATAAAACACATTAATTTTCGTATTTCAGCTCATTTATGTAATGAAGATCGAGATAACTAGATTCCCGGGCAACGCCGAGTAATCATCACGGGGTATCTAAAAAATATAAATGTGTAATTATTTCTCCTTTTACTTATTCAACTAAACATAATAGCACATTAATTTTCACTTATTTAGGCGTAGCAGCGCACGCCGGGTATTAGCTAGTTCATGATATTGTAGACATAATGCTAGAAGAAGACAATGAGTTTCCGGAGTTAAGAAATATTAAAGTCCCTGTTATATTGTATGCAATTATTATCTACTGGCTAATACCCGGCGTGCGCTGCTACGCTGTAATAAATGAAAATATGTATGTGCTTTTATGCTTAGTTGAATAAGTAAAAGGAAAGTAAGTATAAATTTATATTTTTTAGATATCCCGATCTTCTTGACATAAATGACCTGAAATGAATGTGTTTTATGTTTAGTTACATAAGTAAGAGGAACAATTATATCGTAATTATTTTTAGATACCCCGTGCTGTTTACCCGGTGTTGCCCTGGAATCCACTTATCTCGATCTTCTTGGAATAAATGAGCTAAAAGACAAAATTCGCCATGTGCTGCTATGCTTGCACAAGAATCTACGTACTTGTCTCGATCTTCTTGGCATCAATAAAAGACAAAAATGGTTATTGTGAGTTATCCGTAAGAGATAAACATATGCTGTCGCGGACGTTTTTGTAGAGCTGTTAGAGAATGATATTAAAATCTGTGTACATTATTTTTTTGTACTTGTTATGGTTTAGGCAGAGTAAGCTATTTAAGCGTCCAAAAAGCTACATTTTTCACGGTTTCCACTACAAAGGGCGAATTTCAAGGGTGTATGAGTTGAGTATCACAACTCTCTTATAGCCTATGTTAATCCCGGGAATCTCCTGAACATTTTGCAAAAAGCCCCATCACAATCTGATCAACAGTATTGTCGCGTATAAAGTACGAACGAACAAACAATCAAATATCCATTTTTATATATTAGATTCCAAGACAAGAGATTGCAAATAGAACTTTATCGACTGGAGGTATACTGTAGGGATTGGGGATTGACCGAAGGTTAGTAAGAGAAAAAAGAATGACGTTAAAAAATGATACAGTCTATGTGAGAGCAGAGGAATGGTAATATAGAGATCAAGTACTTCAGAAAGTGAAATATTTTTAATATCTCGGTACGACGTTCAAAATGAACGGAAAGTGAAGAAACTTTTTTTTCATTAATCCAAATATTAAAACCCTTTTTTACCTTGCGGTATATAAGAGTTGTAATTATGTAACATTAGCAAGTAAATCAACATAAAACAGTACAATAAAAGACAATTATACAACAGTATTATAACAAAGAAGAAATTAAGTTATACTTGAGAATAAACCTATTTACAAAAGGAAATACGTAATTATATCATTTTTTCTCGGTAAGAATATGACAAAGAGGACTATAATATGTTTTGTCATTAAAATTCAGATGTGTTTCATAACGTTCAAACCACAACACTGGACAATTAAATAGAACATGTTTGACTGTTTGAATATCTTCTCCATATTTTCAGGTTGCATTTGATGATATTTTAAATTTGTATAAATATGCCTGAAACTATCCATGTCCGGTTAAAAATTGAGTTAATGTAAGACTGGGAACTATATTTGGGAATTATGTCTATCGTAGATTGTTAGGAAAAATGATTCTCGAGTGAAGAAACGTATTGATATAGTAAACTTTAAATGCTCGGTATTATGTACGATGCTAGCGCGATAGAGAAACGGAAATACTGAGTAAGTTATATACACACTTTTAAAATACATTTCAGGACTTAGTGTGCTGGTTTCTAACTGTAGAATCGTATACTAATTTGGGTAATTTTAAGACGACATAAATTGCAAAACAGTTGTACTAAGTAGTGGTTGCAAGTCATATAAGTTGAACAAACAATGCGTACAGCAATTTGCTGCGACCACAACATTACCAAGACAGATGCCAAATTCTGGGCAGTCGAGGTTAAGGGGAACTCCTAAAGATTGGGACGGGTTGGGTATGGGACGTGATATAGCAAGAATGTGTTGAGGATGTATCTAGATATAAGTCATCTCTGATTGTACAGTGTGTCACAAATACATCTAAAACAAGTTTGAGGAAAATAATCATACACTTACTGTCTAATATCAAATGAGAGATCAGGTCTCGTTTATCGTAGGATGAGGGCATGGAATTTTCTAAAAGTTACCAACTATATATGATATGCGAATATGTCCGATGTGCGGGAGCTTTTGAAGACGAAATACACATATTAGGAAAATGTAACTCTTTGGAATATTGGAGGATCAGTTGTTGTCGGAAAGATTTCTAAACTCAAATCGTGATAGACTGGCATGCTACAAGTTAATGGTAAATCCAGAAAATTGGAAAATCGAGAGTAAATTTCTGGACAAGACGTGGGAACTCATTCGTGAATAATTAAATATGTAAGCAAAGTGTAATATCATTAATACTTAAAGTTTTATTTTGAATGTTTGAATTTGAATTGGAGAATATATGAATTGCAATGTTAACTTATTGCATTGAATGCTGTTAGGGAGGGCACAATTTGGAGAATATATGAATTGCAATGTTAACTTATTGCATTGAATGCTGTTAGGGAGGGCACAATTTATAAATTTTCACCTGACACAGTCAGTAACTTTATAAAATATATTAGAGATCCGTAGATTTGCAATTGTATTTAAAAAGTGTTATTCTTCATGTACTTTAAGAAAATTATATGTGATTGAATTTTCTGTTATTTGAAATACTGACGTTTAGTTAAGAGGACCTGCAGAGGAAAGTATTAATGTAATTTAGAGTTAGTTATTTTCCTAAATACGTGCGGTTATACACAGATTGTGAGTGAATAGTAGTTAGTTCTTTTTAACATATCGGCTATTGAAGTGACATTTTAATGTATCATCACGTGACTTTATGATGAAGCTATGAAATCTAATTAATATACCAATATTAGAAACATTATTATTTATTAATTAAAAGGACTTATACTGAAGCAGTAACAGTTATGGTCTTAAAACTTACAGAATTTGGCGGTGTCTTGGTTCATTTAAGGGGATCTGTCCCGTAATCGATACACCACATTGAGACTTACTTAATTTTATGGTTTGTATACCGCCGTATATTAAGATAAAAATATTGGCCCAAAGGACGTATACAAAAGTGTAATCTAACCTCCTGAACAGTTATAATAAGGGTATACTGATATAATCTAACCTCCTGAACAGTTATAATAAGGGTATACTGATATAATCTAACCTCCTGAACAGTTATGATAAGGGTATACTGATATAATCTAACCTCCTGAACAGTTATAATAAAGGTATACTGATGTAATCTAACCTCCCTCCCCGAACAGTTATAATAAGGGTATACTGATATAATCTAACCTCCTCAACAGTTTTAATAAGGGCATACTGATGTAATCTAACCTCCTGAACTGTTATAATAAGGGTATACTGATGTAATCTAACCTCCTGAACAGTTATAATAAGGGTATACTGATGTAATCTAACCTCCTGAAGAGTTATAATAAGCGTATACTGATGTAATCTAACTTGCTGAACAGTTATAATAAGGGGATACCGATGTAATCTAACCTTCTGAACAGTTATAATAAGGGTATACCGATATAATCTACCCTCCTGAATAGTTATGATAAGGGTATACCGATATAATCTGACCTCCTGAATAGTTATAATATGGGTATACTGATATAATCTAACCTACTGATCAGTTATAATAAGGGTATACTGAAGTAATCTAACCTTCTGAACAGTTATAATAAGGGAATACTGAAGTAATCTAACCTTCTGAACAGTTATAATAAGGGTATACTGATGTAATCTAACGTCCTGAACAGTTATAATAAGGGCATACTGATGTAATCTAACCTCCTGAACAATTATAATAAGGGTATACTGATGTAATCTAACCTTCTGAACAGTTATAATAACGGTATACTGATGTAATCTAACCTCCTGAACAGTTATAATAAGGGTATACTGATATAATCTAACCTCCTGAAGAGTTATAATAAGGGTATACTGATATAATCTAACCTCCTGAACAGTTATAATAAGGGTATACTGATGTAATCTAACCTTCTGAACAGTTATAATAAGGGTATACTGATGCAATCTAACCTCCTGAACAGTTATAATAAGGGTATAATTATGCTATCTATCCTTCTGAACAGTTATAATAAGGGTATACTGATGTAATCTAACCTACGGAACAGTTATAATAAGGGTATACTGATGTAATCTAACATTCGGAACAGTTATAATAAGGGTATACTGATGTAATCTAACCTCCTGAACAGTTATAATAAGGGTATACTGATGTAATCTAACCTTCTGAACAGTTATAATAAGGGTATACTGATGTAATCTAACCTTCTAAACAGTTATATTAATGGGTATACTGATGTAATCTAACCTTCTGAAGAGTTATAATAACGGTATACTGATGCAATCTAACCTTCTGAACAGTTATAATAAGGGTATACTGATGTAATCTAACCTACTGAACAGTTATAATAAGGGTATACTGATGTAATCTAACCTCCTGAACAGTTATGATAAGGGTATACTGAAATAATCTAACCTTCTGAACAGTTATAATTAGGGTATACTGATGTAATCTAACTTCCGGAACAGTTATAATAAGGGTATACTGATATAATCTAACCTTCTGAACAGTTATAATAGGGGTATACTTATATAATCTAACCTCCAGAACAGTTATAATAAGGATATACTGATATAATCTAACCTCCTGAACAGTTATAATAAGGGTATACTGATGTAATCTAACCTCCCTTCCCGAACAGTTATAATAAGGGTATACTGATATAATCGAACCTCCTGAACGGTTATAATAAGGGTATACTGATGTAATCTAACTTCCTGAACAGTTATAATAAGTGTATACTGAATTAATCTAACCTTCTGAACAGTTATCATAAGGATATACTGATATAATCTAACCTCCTGAATTTATAATAAGAGTATACTGATATAATCTAACGTCCTGAACAGTTATAATAAGCGTATACTGATGTAATCTAACCTCCTGAACAGTTATAATAAGGGCATACTCATGTAATCTAACCTCCTGAACAGTTATAATAAGGGTATACTGATGTAAATCTAACCTCCTGAACAGTAATAATAAGGGTATACTGATGTAATCTAACCTTCTGAACAGTTATAATAAGGGTATACTGATGTAATCTAACCTCCTGAACAGTTATAATAAGGGTATACTGATGTAATCTAACCTCCTGAACAGTTATAATAAGGGTATACTGATATAACCTAACCTCATGAACAGTTATAATAAGGGTATACTGCTGTATAATAACCTCCTGGACAGTTATAATAGGGGGAGAATATGATGGTAATCATAACATCCCAGAACAATAATAATAAGGGTAGTACTGATGGAATCTAACTTTCGGAACAGTTATCATAAGGGTATACTGATGGAATCTAACCTCGCTGGACAGTTATAATAAGGGGTATAACTGATATAACCCAACCTTCTGAACAGTGATAATAAGGGTATACTGATGTAATCTAAAGTCCTGAACAGTTATAATAAGGGTATACTGATATAATCTAACCTCCTGAAGAGTTATAATAAGGGTATACTGATATAATCTAACCTCCTGAACAGTTATAATAAGGGTATACTGATGTAATCTAACCTTCTGATCAGTTATAATAAGGGTATACTGATGCAATCTAACCTCCTGAGCAGTTATAATAAGGGTATAATTATGTAATCTAACCTTCTGAACAGTTATAATAAGGGTATACTGATGTAATCTAACCTTTGGAGCAGTTATAATAAGGGTATACTGATGCAATCTAACCTCCTGAACAGTAATAATAAGGGTATAATTATGTAATCTAACCTCCTGAACAGTTATAATAAGGGTATACTGATGTAATCTAATCTACTGAACAGTGATAATAAGGATATATTGATGTAATCTAACCTTATGAACAGTTATAATAAGGGTATACTGATGTAATGTAACCTCCTGAACAGTTATAATAAGGGTATACTGATGTAATCTAACCTTCTGAACAGTTATATTAATGGGTATACTGATGTAATCTAACCTTCTGAACAGTTATAATAAGGGTATACTGATGTAATCTAACCTTCTGAACAGTTATAATAAGAGTATACTGATGTAATCTAACCTTCTGAAGAGTTATAATAATGGTATACTGATGTAATATAAACTCCTGAACAGTTATAGTAAGGGTATACTGATGTAATCTAACTTTTTGAACAGTTATAATAAGGGTATACTGATGTAATCTAACTTCCGGAACAGTTATAATAAGGGTATACTGATATAATCTAACCTTCTGAACAGTTATAATAAGGGTACACTGATATAATCTAACCTCGTGAACAGTTATAATAAGGGTATACTGATGTAATCTAACCGCCTGAACAGTTATAATAAGGGTATACTGATATAATCTAACTTCCTGAACAGTTGTAATAAGTGTATAATGATATAATCTAATCTTCTGAACGGTTATAATAAGAGTATACTGATATAATCTAACCTCCTGAAGTTATAATAATGGTATACTAATATAATCTAACGTCCTAAGCAGTTATAAAAAGCGTATACTGATGTAATCTAACCTTATGAACAGTTATAATAAAGGCATACTGACGTAAACTAACCTCCTGAAAAGTTACAATAAGGGTATACTGATGTAATCTAACCACCTGAACAGTTATAATAAGGGTATACTGATGCGATCTAACCTCCTAAACAGTTATAATAAGGGTATACTGATATAATCTAACCTTCTAAACAGTTATTATAAGGGTATACTGATATAATCTAACCTACTGTACAGTTATAATAGGGGAATACTGATGTAATCTAACTTCCTGAACAGTTATAACAGGGGAATACTGATGTAATCTAACCTCCTGAACAGTTATAATAAGTATATACTGATGTAATCTAACTTGCTGAACAGTTATAATAAGGGTACACTGATGTAGTCTAACATTCTGAACAGATATAATAAGGGTATACTGATATAATCTAACCTCCTGAACAGTTATAATAAGGTTATACTGATATAAACTAACCTCCTGAACAGTTATAATAAGGGTATACTGATGTAACCTAACCTCCTGAACAGTTATAATAAGGGTATACTGATGTAATCTAACTTCCTGAACAGTTATAATAAGGGTATACTGATATAATCTAACCTTCTGAACAGTTATAATAAGGGTATACTGATATAATCTAACCTCCTGAACAGTTATAATAAGGGTATACTGATAAAATCTATTCTCCTGAACATTTAAAATAAGGGCATACTGATGTAATCTAACCAGCTGAACAGTTATAATAAGGGTATACTGATGTAATGTAACCACCTTAACAGTTATAATAAGGGTATACTGATATAATCTTACCACCTGAAAAGTTATAGTAAGGGTATACTGATGTAATCTAACCACCTGAACAGTTATAATAAGGGTATAATGATATAATCTAACCTCCCGAACAGTTATAATAAGGGTATACTGATGTAATCTAACCTTCTGAACAGTCATAATAAGGGTATACTGATGAAACCTAACTTCCGGAACAGTTATAATAAGGGTATACTGATGTAATCTAACCTTCTGAACAGTTATAATAAGGGTATACTGATGTAATCTAACCTCCTGAACAGTTATAATAAGGGTATACTGATGTAATCTAAGCTCCTGAACAGTTATGATAAGGGTACACTGAAGTAATCTAACCTTCTGAACAGTTATAATAAGGGTATACTGATGTAATCTAACTTCCGGAACAGTTATAATAACGGTATACTGATATAATCTAATCTTCTGAACAGTTATAATAAGGGTATACTGATATAATCTAACCTCCTGAACAGTTATAATAAGGGTATACTGATGTAATCTAACCTCCCGAACAGTTATAATAAGCGTATTTTGATATAATCTAACTTCCTTAACAGTTATAATAAGGGTATACTGATGTAGTCTAACCTTCTGAACAGTTATAATAAGGGTATACTGATATAAACTAACCTCCTGAACAGTTAAAATAAGGGTATACTGATGTAATCTAACCTCCTGAACAGTTATAGTAAGGGTATACTGAAGTAACATAACTTCCTGAACAGTTATAATAAGGGTATGCTGATATAATCTAAACTTCTGAACATTTATAATAAGGGTATACTGATATAATCTAACCTCCTGAACAGTTATAATAAGGGTATACTGATGTAATCTAACCTCCTGAACAGTTATAATAAGGGTATACTGATGTAATCTAACCTCCTGAACAGTTATAATACGGGTATACTGATATAATCTAACCTCCTGAACAGTTATGATAAGGGTATACTGATGTAATCTAACCACCTGAACAGTTATGATAAGTGTATACTGATATAATCTAAACTCCTTAACAGTTATAATAAAGGTATAGTGATGTAATCTAACCTCCCTTCCCGAACAGTTATAATAAGTGTATACTGATGTAATCTAACCTTCTGATCAGTTATAATAAGGGTATACTGATGCAATCTAACCTCCTGAGCAGTAATAATAAGGGTATAATTATGTAATCTAACCTTCTGAACAGTTATAATAAGGGTATACTGATGTAATCTAACCTTTGGAGCAGTTATAATAAGGGTATACTGATGCAATCTAACCTCCTGAACAGTAATAATAAGGGTATAATTATGTAATCTAACCTCCTGAACAGTTATAATAAGGGTATACTGATGTAATCTAACCTACTGAACAGTTATAATAAGGATATATTGATGTAATCTAACCTTATGAACAGTTATAATAAGGGTATACTGATGTAATGTAACCTCCTGAACAGTTATAATAAGGGTATACTGATGTAATCTAACCTTCTGAACAGTTATATTAATGGGTATACTGATGTAATCTAACCTTCTGAACAGTTATAATAAGGGTATACTGATGTAATCTAACCTTCTGAACAGTTATAATAAGAGTATACTGATGTAATCTAACCTTCTGAAGAGTTATAATAATGGTATACTGATGTAATATAACCTCCTGAACAGTTATAGTAAGGGTATACTGATGTAATCTAACTTTTTGAACGTTATAATAAGGGTATACTGATGTAATCTAACTTCCGGAACAGTTATAATAAGGGTATACTGATATAATCTAACCTTCTGAACAGTTATAATAAGGGTATACTGATATAATCTAACCTCCTGAACAGTTATAATAAGGGTACACTGATATAATCTAACCTCGTGAACAGTTATAATAAGGGTATACTGATGTAATCTAACCGCCTGAACAGTTATAATAAGGGTATACTGATATAATCTAACTTCCTGAACAGTTGTAATAAGTGTATAATGATATAATCTAATCTTCTGAACAGTTATAATAAGAGTATACTGATATAATCTAACCTCCTGAAGTTATAATAAGGGTATACTAATATAATCTAACGTCCTAAGCAGTTATAATAAGCGTATACTGATGTAATCTAACCTTATGAACAGTTATAATAAAGGCATACTGACGTAAACTAACCTCCTGAAAAGTTACAATAAGGGTATACTGATGTAATCTAACCTCCTGAACAGTTATAATAAGGGTATACTGATGCGATCTAACCTCCTAAACAGTTATAATAAGGGTATACTGATATAATCTAACCTTCTAAACAGTTATTATAAGGGTATACTGATATAATCTAACCTTCTGTACAGTTATAATAGGGGAATACTGATGTAATCTAACTTCCTGAACAGTTATAATAGGGGAATACTGATGTAATCTAACCTCCTGAACAGTTATAATAAGGGTATACTGATGTAATCTAACTTGCTGAACAGTTATAATAAGGGTACACTGATGTAGTCTAACATTCTGAACAGATATAATAAGGGTATACTGATATAATCTAACCTCCTGAACAGTTATAATAAGGGTATACTGATATAAACTAACCTCCTGAACAGTTATAATAAGGGTATACTGATGTAACCTAACCTCCTGAACAGTTATAATAAGGGTATACTGATGTAATCTAACTTCCTGAACAGTTATAATAAGGGTATACTGATAGAATCGAAACCTTTCTGAAACAGTTATAATAAGGGTATACTGATATAATCTAAACTCCTGAACAGTTTATAGATAAGGGTCTTACTGATAAAATCGATTATCCTGTACATTTAAAATAAAGGGCATACTGATGTAATATAACCACCTGAACAGTTATAATAAGGGTATACTGAGGTAATGTAACAACCTTAACAGTTATTACTAAGGGTATACTGAATATAATTCTTACCACCTGAAAAGTTATAGTAAGGGTTATACTGATGTAATCTAACCCCTTGAAAAAGTTATAAATAAGGGTATAATTATATAATCTAACCTCACCGAACAGTTATGATAAGGGTATACACTGAAGTAATCTAAACTTCTGAACAGTTATAATAGGATATACTGATGTAATCTAACTTCCGGAAACAGTTATAATAACGGTATACTGATATAATCTCATCTTCTGAACAGTTATAATAAGGGTATACTGCTATTCATCTTGTAACTCCTGAAACAGTTATATATAAGGGTATACTGATGTAATCTAACCTCCCGAACAGTGATAATAAGCGTATATGTGATATTAATCTAACTTCCTTAACAGTTATAATAAGGGTAATACTGATGTAGTCTAACCTTCTGAACAGTTATAATAAGGGTATAATGATATAAACGTAACCTCCTGACCAGTTAAAAGAAGGGTATACTGATGTAAATATCTAACATCCTGAAACAGTTATAGTTTAAGGGTATACTGAAGTAACATAACTTCCTGAACAGTTATAATAAGGGGTATGCTGATATAATCTAACCTTCTGAAACATTTATAATAAGGGTATACTGATATAATCTAACCTCCTGAACAGTTATAATAAGGGTATACTGATGTAATCTAACCTCCTGAACAGTTATAATAAGGGTATACTGATGTAATCTAACCTCCTGAACAGTTATAATACGGGTATACTGATATAATCTAACCTCCTGAACAGTTATGATAAGGGTATACTGATGTAATCTAACCACCTGAACAGTTATGATAAGTGTATACTGATATAATCTAAACTCCTTAACAGTTATAATAAAGGTATAGTGATGTAATCTAACCTCCCTTCCCGAACAGTTATAATAAGTGTATACTGATATAATCTAACCTCCTGAATAATTATAATAAGGGTATACTGATATAATCTAACCTCCTGAACAGTTACGATAAGGTTATACTGATATAATCTAACCTCCTGAACAGTTATAATAAAGGTATACTGATGTAATCTAACCTCCCTTCCCGAACAGTTATAATAAGGGTATACTGATATAATCTAACCACCTGAACAGTTATAATAAGGGTATACTGATGTAATCTAACTTCCTGAACAGTTATAATAAGGGTATACAGATATAATCTAACGTCCTGAACAGTTATAATAAGCGTATACTGATGTAATCTAACCTCCTGAACAGTTACAATAAGGGCATACTGATGTAATCTAGCCTCCTGAACAGTTATAATAAGGGTATACTAATGTAATCTAACCTCCTGAACAGTTATAATAAGGGTATACTGATGTAATCTAACCTCCTGAAGAGTTATAATAAGCGTATACTGATGTAATCTAACTTGCTGAACAGTTATAATAAGGGTATACCGATGTAATCTAACCTTCTGAAGAGTTATAATAAGGGTATACCGATATAATCTACCCTCCTGAACAGTTATGTTAAGGGTATACTGATATAATCTGACCTCCTGAACAGTTATAATAAGGGTATACTCATATAATCTAACCTCCTAAACAGTTATAATAAGGGTTTACTGATATAATCTAACCTCCTGAACAGTTATAATAAGGGTATACTAATATAATCTAACCTCCTGAACAGTTATAATAAGGGTATACTGATATAATCTAACCTCCTGAAGATTTATAATGTGCCGGATCGCTCAGGGTAGAATATGATCACTCAGGGATGTTTTAAATTATACACTTATTATTTTATTGGATACATTTTACTATACAATTGTATATATTTTAATAACTCGGAGTGGAGTTGATGAATTACTTTCGCCCACGTGTTTTAATATCACTTTCGCGAACGGGAACTGAAGAACTTGTAGAACTGTAGAACGTAGGAGCGTGAGAGTGAGAGTGTTTTCACACGTGTCCTTGCCTTATAAGGGCGATGACTCCTCCCATCCCCACTCCCAGTGTATATGTTAGCTTAGAAGGGTAGGTACCATTCGTTTGGGTTTCTATGTTGGTAATAGACTCGTGTGCACGTTTGTGCGCCTTCCATTTATTACTTAATAATGGTACGTTTACTCACGAGTCTATTACTTCTTGCCACATAATGCCCATATGAGATTCTATGTAAATTTTTTCTACGGAACAAATTTTGTAGAACTCATATTCATCTCTCATTCAAAGCAATAAGATTCAACTTGTAACTATTCTGAAAACATTCTCGTTTGGGTTCACCGACTGACTTATAAGAATAGTACCTTTCCCTTTCTAAGGCCTGAAGATAATACATAAATATACCTGAATAGTACAAATTCCTTATACTAGCTTATACATACAAATCAATTCATACCACTCACTCATTCATTCAGACCTTTTCACATTAACATATGATTCATCAATTGTTTGATTTCATATTTAGTTCCATCTTTCTTGCTTTTGAATATATTATAGATCACTGTTTTACACTTTTAAATGACTTATGTGGCTATTTAAGCCCTGATAATAGATATTGTATCACTAAATCACTTTTCATCACATTCACACGCAATTCTTGATGTGTCTTAAAATTAAAATTCTAATCTAATTTTACATAAATATGTACAGTGTGAATTATTCTGTGTTATGAACCAATCATTTAAGTATATGTTTCATTTTCTCGGCTGTATTTTCAAGGAATTTAAAAGTTTAATTCAAATAAAATGCATTTCTGTGGATCTGTGTCATATTTGAATCATAATAGAATAATGATATTTTCAAGCTGTTTTACGGCTCCCGCGCTCCTGTATTTTATTTTTAGCATTATAGGCGCTTCACTATTTGTGATCTACTTTAGGTATTCCCTATTATTTAATTACATTGTGATCGTTAGTTTATAGAATATTTTTTCATTCTCAATATTTTATTTAAACATCTTCCGGTATATCAGCATATTTAATTTGCCAAAGCAAAATTGGCTTCTATAATTAATTGGTCAAAAACAACATTCCAGTCTTATGCGTGCAAAATCGTTTTACTCGGATACAGAATTATATAAACATGTCAGCATCGCTGTTCCCTCAGCGGTAATGACTATTTCATATATCATTAATAACACCATTTTAAATCAACAACGTTCACCAATTAGATAATATTGGGTCACTTGCCCAAAAATATTACCTCACAAATTATTATGTAATACACAAATACAATTAGATGCCTCTTTGGTCATCATATAAATAATTTAATCCTGTATATAAAATCAATAATCAATAAATTCCACACGCTTTCAATTATTAACGTCAATCGACCTGTTCATTAAGACGGATTAAGCTTCAACATCTTTCATTTACTGATATACTTAGGATGTCTCCATTTTTTTAGAATGATTTTATTCATATTAAGATCGTTCTATATTTTTGATCAAGGAACTGTAATTATTATAAAGTTTTATAAAATCACAATGGCCTATCCGAGCGTATGCTTACTGGATTTTTAGAAGTTTCCTTGGGATCGTTAATCAACAAAGTTTCTGAGTATAAAAATATAACATTAAATTAGTTTGATATTTAAATCATTAGAGTATCGAGCTTTAGTTTGATGAGTCGGTAATGCAGATTTCTGCACGTGCGATTTAATTAAATATGGAAAAAAATATTCTCTCTCTTTCTATTTAATAGTTATTTACAGCTGTTTGACTCTTTTATTTAAGGTTTATTATCCATAGATCCATCCTATTTTATAGTGATCAAAATTTTCTGAAATATCTTACCCAGTTCTAGTTGAATGTAACATTATATCATACATATGCTAACTTTTGCTATACGAACGATATTAATATTTGCAAACATCATATTACTTGGCTAATTATTATACGTATTATCTACTGTGATAGCATGTTACTCGTATTTATTTTTAAAGTTGATATTTGATTGAGTATCAATATATATATATATATATATATATAAGAGATGGGTCCTGCCCCTCTCTCATTCAAAGATGTACAATGCAGTATTCATTTCTTCATTTTTAATTATCCCAATCATTAAAGAATATAATTAATTAATTCTTTATCATAATACAAGTAAATCAGCCTATTCATAAGTATTTTTGGTGTTCAATACCATTTTTTTATACATATGCTTAACTATTTTAACTAATAAGATAATTATATTTCTAATTTTCATCTAGAGCTGGGTTCGATCCCGGTTAAGACTGGTTCATATACACATTAAATTCGATCATCGAGTCAGTATTTCATTCTTTCATATTCGATTTCGCCCATAATGATGGCTAATCGTTTATCAAAGTTATTAATATTATTAACGCTCTCATCGTTTATCTTACTGCAATAATTTCCCGCCATTTTCTTGTGTTTTTCAATCGCGTTTTGGGTTATATTACACCCTGGACGGTATGTAAATATTGCGTTAGTTAGGAACATACTTGTTGTAATGGACTCGATTCCTGAATTTGAGATGACCAAATTGTTTGCAAAGAGGATTCTTGCAAACAATTTCGTCGATCGCACATCACTGCACGTGGTTTCGAACCAAGGAACATCAGTTTTAGGTTCTTTCAAGTAATTCAAGTACTTATCTATGAAATATATTTTCTTAGAATTATTCCTGTTTGCTACCTGCGTTGCGATTATGTTGCTATCGCCTAGCATTACCCTCCGGCATATTTCAATTGTCTCACTTTTCTGGTATGTTCCAGGTAGATACTCATTTTCTGATGTTTCTTGTTTCGTGACAAATACATGAATATTTTTAAAGTCCCTTTCATTAACTCCAAGTTCTCTCTCTACTATGTTAACATTAGAACGTATATTTTCTACTTTATTTTCATTTTGCCCGATACTAGCTGCTGTGGAGTTAGCTACGGTTTCTATCTTCTCGCTTATCTGACTACAATTTTCATTAGTTTGACCAGTTTCTATAAGCTGGCCTCCATTTATTCTCTCACTTGTTTCAGAGATTTCAATACAATTTTCTATATTACCTAATTCGTTAGTTTCGTGCTCTTCACTGCCTAACTCTATTTCATCTGCTGAATTTATTTCCACAATAGAAATATCTGTGTGTAGGGCCATAGTATTTTCTTTGATTTCTCTTCTTAAATTGATTAGCTCCCTACGGATTTCTGCATTATTCGTTTCTGCAGTTTCAAATTTATTGATAGTGGTTTGCACGTTTGAGTTTAACGACTTTATATCTGTCGTTATGTCTTTCATCAACTGATACAGATCGAAAAAGGAAATTTTTGGCTCCTGATTCCCCAATGCTATATCAACATGTGTACTTTCTGCTGAGGCTAATGGATCCTGACCACGTGCTCCTAGATCTACAGCAGCCATTTTAATTTTTTTAGCACTTCAAAAATTTAGTTTACTTATTTACTCACTTTTTTTAAAGATAGTGTTGATTTACTGGTGTCTTGCGAGCTCCAAATGTTGTTTCTGTAATCCCTTGCTCACCATTCATCGGCCGTAGTAAGATGATTCATCACTGTAGTTGCCATGTGCTGCCCACTCGGTTTATATTTTAACAATAATTCATTCGTTGGCGAACGTGTGCCACTATTAAATTAATTCGAACCTACCACGTGGGCGCCATGTGTGCCGGTTCGCTCAGGGTAGAATATGATCACACAGGGATGTTTTAAATTATACACTTATTATTTTATTGGATACATTTGACTATACAATTGTATATATTTTAATAACTCGGAGTGGAGTTGATGAATTACTTCCGCCCACGTGTTTTAATATCACTTTCGCGAACGGGAACTGAAGAACTTGTAGAACTGTAGAACGTAGGAGCGTGAGAGTGAGAGTGTTTTCACACGTGTCCTTGCCTTATAAGGGCGATGACTCCTCCCATCCCCACTCCCAGTGTATATGTTAGCTTAGAAGGGTAGGTACCATTCGTTTGGGTTTCAATGTTGGTAATAGACTCGTGTGCACGTTTGTGCGCCTTCCATTTATTACTTAATAATGGTACGTTTACTCACGAGTCTATTACTTCTTGCCACAATAATAAGGGTATAATGATATAATATAACCCCCTGAACAGTTATAATAAGGGTATACTGACGTAATCTAACCTTCTGAACAGTTATAATAAGGGTATATTGATGTAATCTAACCTTGTGAACAGTTATAACAAGGGTATACTGATGCAATCTAACCTTCTGAATAGTTAGAATAAGGGTATACTGATGTAATCTAACCTCCTGAGCAGTTATAATAAGGGTATACTGATGTAATCTAACCTCCTGAACAGTTATAATAAGGGTATACTGATGTAATCTAACCTCCTGATCAGATATGATAAGAGTATACTGATGTAATCTAACCTTTTGAACAGTTATAATAAGGGTATACTGATGTAATCTAACTTCCGGAACAGATATAATAAGGGTATACTGATATAACCTAACCTTCTGAACAGTTATACTAAGGGTATACTGATATAATCTAACCTCCTGAACAGTTATAATAAGGGTATACTGATATAATCTAACCTCCTGAACAGTTATAATAAGGGTATACTGATGTAATCTAACCTCCCTTCCCGAACAGTTATAATAAGGGTATACTGATGTAATCTAACCTCCTGAACAGTTATAATAAGGGTACACTGATGTAATATAACTTCCTGAACAGTGATAATAAGTGTATACTGATATAATCTAACCTTCTGAACAGTTATAATAAGGGTATACTGATGTAATCTAACCTCCTGAACAGTTATAATAAGGGTATACTGATGTAATCTAACCTTCTGAACAGTTATAATAAGGGTATACTGATGCAATCTAACCTCCTGAACAGTTATAAAAAGGGTATAATTATGTAATCTAACCTTCTGAACAGTTATAATAAGGGTATACTGATGTAATCTAACTTCCGGAACAGTTATAATAAGGGTATACTGATATAATCTAACCTTCTGAACAGTTATAATAAGGGTATACTGATGTAATCTAACCTCCCCTCCCGAACAGTTATAATAAGGGTATACAGATATAATCTAACCTCCTGAACAGTTATAATAAGGGTATACTGATGTAATCTAGCTTCCTGAACAGTTATAATAAGTGTAAACTGATATAATCTAACCTTCTGAACAGTTATCATAAGGGTATACTGATATAATCTAACCTCCTGAATTTATAATAAGAGTATACTGATATAATCTAACGTCCTCAACAGTTATAATAAGCGTATACTGCTGTAATCTAACCTCCTGAACAGTTATAATAAGGGCATACTGATGTAATCTAACCTCCTGAACAGTTATAATAAGGGTATACTGATGTAATCTAACCTCCTGAACAGTTATAATAATGGTATACTGATGTAATCTAACCTCCTGAAGAGTTATAATAAGGGTATACTGATATAATCTAACCTCCTGAACAGTTATAATAAGGGTATACTGATGTAATCTAACCTCCTGGACAGTTATAATAAGGGTATACTGATGTAATCTAAACTCCTGAACAGTTATGATAAGGGTATACTGATATAAGCTAACCTTTTGAACAGTTATTATAAGGGTATACTGATATAATCTAACCTCCTGAACAGTTATATACAGGGTATACTGATATAATCTAACTTCCTGAACAGTTATAATAGGGGAATACTGATGTAATCTATCCTCCTGAACAGTTATAATAAGGGTATACTGATGTAATCTAACTTGCTGAACAGTTATAATAAGGGTATACTGATGTAATCTAACCTTCTGAACAGTTATAATAAGGGTATACTGATGTAATCTAACCTTCTGAACAGTTATTATAAGGGTATAATGATGTAATCTAACCTTCTGTACAGTTATAATAAGGGTATACAGATGTAATCTAACCTCCTGAACAGTTATCATAAGGGTATACTGATGTAATCTAACCTCCTGAACAGTTATAATAAGGGTATACTGATGTAATCTAACCTTCTGAATAGTTATAATAAGGGTATACTGATGTAATCTAACCTCCTGAACAGTTATAATAAGGGTATACTGATATAATCTAACCTCCTGAAGAGTTATAATAAGGGTATACTGATGTAATCTAACCTCCTGAACAGTTATAATAAGGGTATACTGATGTAATCTAACCTTCTGAACAGTTATAATAAGGGTATACTGATTCAATCTAAACTCCTGAACAGTTATAATAAGGGTATAATTATGTAATCTAACCTTCTGAGCAGTTATAATAAGGGTATACTGATGTAATCTAACCTTCGGAACAGTTATAATAAGGGTATACTGATGTAATCTAATGTCCTGAACAGTTATAATAAGGGTATACTGATGTAATCTAACCTCCTGAACAGTTATAATAAGGGTATACTGATGTAATCTAACCTTCTGAACAGTTATAATAAGGGTATACTGATGTAATCTATCCTTCTGAACAGTTATAATAAGGGTATACTGATGTAATCTAACCTCCTGAACAGTTATAATAAGGGTATACTGATATAATCTAACCTTCTGAACAGTTATATTAATCGGGTATACTGATGTAATCTAACCTTCTGAACAGTTATAATAAGGGTATACTGATGTAATCTAACCATCTGAACAGTTATAATAAGAGTATACTGATGTAATCTAACCTTCTGAACAGTTATAATGAGGGTATACTGATGTAATCTAACCTCCTGATCAGTTATGATAAGAGTATACTGATGTAATCTAACCTTTTGAACAGTTATAATAAGGGTATACTGATGTAATCTAACTTCCGGAACAGTTATAATAAGGGTATACTGATGTAATCTAACCTTCTGAACAGATATAATAAGGGTATACTGATATAATCTAACCTCCTGAACAGTTATAATAAGGGTATACTGATATAATCTAACCTCCTGAACAGTTATAAAAGGGTATACCGATGTAATCTAACCTCCCTTCCCGAGCAGTTATAATAAGAGTATACTGATGTAATCTAACCTCCTGAACAGTTATAATAAGGGTATACTGATGTAATCTAACTTCCTGAACAGTTAGAATAAGTGTATACTGATATAATCTAACCTTCTGAACAGTTATAATAAGTGTATACTGATATAATCTAACCTCCTGAATTTATAATAAGGGTATACTAATATAATCTAACGTCCTGTACAGTTATAATAAGCGTATACTGATGTAAACTAACCTCCTGAACAGTTGTAATAAGGGCATACTGATGTAATCTAACCTCCTGAACAGTTATAATAAGGGTATACTGATGTAATCTAACCTACTGAACAGTTATAATAAGGGTATACTGATGTAATGTAACCTCCTGAACAGTTATAATAAGGGTATACTGATATAATCTAACCACCGGAACAGTTATAATAAGGGTATACTGATGTAATCTAACCTCCTGAACAGTTATAATAAGGGTATACTGATGTAATCTAACTTCCGGAACAGTTATAATAAGGGTATACTGATATAATCTAACCTTCTGAACAGTTATTATAAGGGTATACTGATATAATCTAACCTCCTGAACAGTTATAGTAAGGGTATACTGATATAATCTAACTTCCTGAAGAGTTATAATAGGGGAATACTGATGTAATCTAACCTCCTGAACAGTTATAATAAGGGTATACTGATGTAATCTAACTTGCTGAACAGTTATAATAAGGGTATACTGATGTAGTCTAACCTTCTGAACAGTTATAATAAGGGTATACTGATATAATCTAACCTCCTGAACAGTTATAATAAGGGTATACTGATATAAACTAACTTCCTGAACAGTTATAATAAGGGTGTACTGATGTAACCTAACCTCCTGAACAGTTATAATAAGGGTATACTCATGTAATCTGACTTCCTGAACAGTTGTAATAAGGGTATACTGATATAATCTAACCTTCTGAACAGACATAATAAGGGTATACTGATATAATCTAACCTCCTGAACAGTTATAATAAGGGTATTCTGATATAATCTATTCTCCTGAACATTTATAATAAGGGCATACTAATGTAATCTAACCACCTGAAAAGTTATAATAAGGGTATACTGATGTATTCTAACCTCCTGAACAGTTATAATAAGGGTATAATGATATAATCTAACCTCCTGAACAGTTATAATAAGGGTATACTGATTTAATCTAACCTTCTGAACAGTTATAATAAGGGTATACTGATGTAATCTGACTTCCTGAACAGTTGTAATAAGGGTATACTGATATAATCTAACCACCTGAACAGTTATAATAAGGATACACTGATGTAATCTAACCTCCTGAACAGTTATAATAAGGGTATACTGATATAATCTTACCTCCTGAACAGTTATAGTAAGGTTATACTGATGTAATCTAACCTTCTGAACAGTTATAATAAGGGTATACTGATGTAATCTAACCTCCTGAACAGTTATAATAAGGGTATAATGATATAATCTAACCTCCTGAACAGTTATAATAAGGGTATACTGATTTAATCTAACCTTCTGAACAGTTATAATAAGGGTATACTGATGTAATCTAACTTCCGGAACAGTTATAATAAGGGTATACTGATGTAATCTAACCTCCTGAACAGTTATAATAAGGGTATACTGATGTAATCTAACCTCCTGAACAGTTATAATCTAACCTTCTGAACAGTTATTATAAGGGTATACTGATATAATCTAACCTCCTGAACAGTTATAATAAGGGTATAGTGATATATTCTAACCTCCTGAACAGTTATAATAGGGGAATACTGATGTAATCTAACCTCCTGAACAGTTATAATAAGGGCATTTGATATAATCTAACCTCCTGAACAGTTTTAATAAGGGTATACTGATATAAAGTAACCTCCAGAACAGTTATAATAAGGGTATACTGATGTAATCTAACCTCCTGAACAGTTATAGTAAGGGTATACTGATGTAATCTAACTTCCTGAACAGTTATAATAAGGGATACTGATACGCTACCTTGTTGCGTTTAGAAAGAGTACTCTTCAAGGGAAGAAGGAAAACGTATTGTAGCACTACTGTACAATTAATTTACTCATGTGAATCGCGCGTTAGAACTTGAAATATTCGATATCTAGAGTCGGACCATTCTTTTTGTCGCTAAGTGTACATGTTCCAAAGTTTAAACATGATCTACCGACAAGTCTTCTCCGGGTGACATAGGAGACCTAAAAGTAGTGCCTACAAAGGGAGAGGTTAACCCCTTAATTGGTGAAATTAATTTTTTCATGTCAGTTTATTTAAATGCGTCTGACTGGAGTGAAAACAAAGTATGTATAACCATAATTTATTTTGTAGGTCTATATATTGTTGTATAATTTTATACAAACTTAAATAATTTTTACCGATTCATTTTTCCACTATTTATTAAGAATATTAAATAAATTAAAGCACTGAATCTTACAGGGTTCACTGCCAAATTAGGGATAAGAAATAAAGGAAGAACTCTAACAATGTGGTAAGTATTTGCACACACAGGTTATTTTTAACATATACGAATTATATACGAATAGTAAACTAAACTATTTAAATATCAATTGTTTTACAAACGCATCAATTTTCATGACGGCTCCTCGTTATGGTGTGTGTGGGAGACGAGGTCTTCATTCCAGTTCTCAAAACATAAAAATAATCAAATTTTAAACTAAGGACCGTTCAAAATATCGGATATATAGCAAACATAATTTCACTTTCAATGGAAAAGGTGTAAATTAATTAAATCAAAGAAATTTAACAACTGATAATGATATATTTTTCTTCTGAGACCGTGGGTACCCTTCATCAAATTGGATAGGTAATAGATGAAGAGTAGCTAATCTAGCAAATACTAAAGATAAAATACTCAATAAATTTCTTGGGGTGGTGATCTCCGAGTAGGTTACATTATATACCTCCTCCATAACCAGTTTTTTTCTCTATTCGTCTAAGGTTCATTTGATAAGAACTGACCAAAATACCTAATATTTTTTGTCTTATTTCGCGTAACTCGTAAATTTCTTAATACTTTTTCAGGCCAAAATTCCGAAATTACGAATACTTTTCTTGCTACCCTTATTACTATTTTTAAAAACTGCACTACATATAGAACATCTTTATTACTTTTTTGAAACAACAATGCGAAAGGTCCCTCAATAAAATAAGGTATACCGTCGCGGTACAACAATGGACCCTCACGGTCCACGTGGTTACGGACCAATAATATGTGAAAAATTGTTTAGTAAAAAAATAATTACAATTTCGCGTTCTTTTACTTCAGGAAAATCTGAATTACTAAAAAACAAAATGTTGTTTTTACAAAAGCGTAAATGAATAAGGGAAAGGATAAATTTGGCTTTGAATTAAGAAGATTGTGTGACAATTTCCTCTCAAACACGAGGTAATTTAGGTGCTTTTAGAGGATTAAACATAGCATATTACGATGCGAGGTTGGGAAGTGGTTTTTACAGAAGCGAGGATATGTTTAAGAACAAAGCGATAGCGAGGTTTTTAATTTCCTAGATTCTGTAACACACTTCACAAACATACATTGTTCACTATTTCTTTCGTGACGGTGTTTTCAAAATAATAAATAACAGTAAAATCGTAGATGTTGGTTGTAAATATTTGCGTTCTTTATAAACAACTGACTAACGTTAACAGTGTGGGAAATGTTTATTAGTTGCGAGGCCGTGACACCAATCAGTCATAAAATGGCAGAAAGTACGTATTTACTTATTTGAAGAGAAAAATTATACGCTCAGACCGGGACTTGAACCCGGGACCCTTGGTCTAGAGAACCAAGGGTCCCGGGTTCAAGTCCCGGTCTGAGCGTATAATTTTTCTCTTCAAATACGATTTATCCATCATTGAGATGTACGAAATCAATAATAAAAAAAATACGTATTTACTGTTTTATATTTTTGCAATTAAAGTTCAGTTCTTTTAAAATGCAGTGATGTGTTTCTTATAATGTATATTAACACTATATTTCGGATATATCTCTGTATACACATTGAATATAGTATACATTGAGGGCAGTGGTTTTACTTCCCACACGCGTTTCGTAATATTACACTATAGTTATTTAGGTGGGAAACTTCGAAATGTTGGTGACTGAGCTTTCAACCATGGTCGACATTGCTGTAAGTACGACAAAACAAACTATAGAGAAAAAAAACTTGTTTTTTATTCCATCCACACGGTTCCAATTTTCAATTTCTTTCTGATATTCCATTCCTGGCAACGACGTTCTTGTAACAACCCATTTCTTTACTGAGGTTGGGGGGGCTGGAAGGTGGAGTTACGCTGCCCCGATGATATATAAAAGGTACTGACGCGCCAGAAGAGGTGTTGATGCATGATATGCTGATGTGTTACACTTTGGAATGTCTTCTTGCCGTATGTTACTTTAAGTCTTGCTGTAGGTGTTGCAGTCTCCATGACTACATTCCATTAGTAATTATTTCAACATTATCAAGTACGCAATTCGAACATGTCTAAATGGTACAAAGAGTAGGGTGCGGGTAGGCAAACAGTTATCAGATGCTTTTAAAATTCACTATTCGATTTTCTACTAGAGCATGCTATCAAATCTCTATAGGATAAAGAAGGTGCACTGCTCAATGGTATTAATAAGCTGTTAGTTTGTGCTGATGATGTAGTGTTATTAGGCGATAGAGAGGAGAGACTACGGGCTAACATGTACATTCTATTTACTAACACTAATAAATTGGGACTGGAAGTAAACATCAATAAAACTAAATATATGACCACACTTAGAAATATATTACATAATGAGACAGGCAAGTTAGTGACAAATAAGGGAAATTTAGAAGAAGTGGCTGAACTCAAATACATAGGGAAAAATTACAAGTAGGAATAAAGTGCAGAAATAAATTAAACACAGGCTCAATTCTGGAAATGCGTGCTACTATGGATTACATGGATTCTTGTAAAAAACGGAAAAAAATGTAATTGTGTTATATCATATGGATACGAAACAATGACTAAGTTTAAGGGGGGAGTAAAGATTATGAGAATTTGAAAATAAAGTTCTTAGAATTTCTTTCTTGACAAGAAAGACAGACGAACAGGCAGATGCAGAATATTATGATGATCTTTATGGAAAACCATAAATAAATCTTAAAATTCACATACTGAGGTGGGTCGACATGTAGTCTCTCCCTGTCTGCATGCCTCTGTTTGGTCAACAGAACTTCCTATGCACCTTTATTGTCAAATATAAATATTTTCTCATGTCTTAAACTAAGAAATCTGTTTAGCATCCTTTTAATATATGACTTGAAGAATCACCATTTTATGCAATATCAATTTGACATTTCTGAGACACGATATTCCGTAGTGTGTATTGTAACTTATTCCACCTTATCCAGAGTGGATCCTACGCATAATTTATTTTTGTGTGCTACTGTTGCAAGTTATTTGAATTCAGACAATACACAAAAATATTTTGCATGTATAGGAAGAAGAAACGATACAACTACCATAATAAGTGTGAAAATGTACTAATCTCTTATAAACTTTTATCTTTCTAGGAAACTACGTTTGAAATCCTATTTGATGCAATGAAGATAAACAATGAAAAATTGAAAACAATAGCCTAGTATATGGAAGTCATTCAAATAATCCCAGCTCTGCGAGTGTGAAAAATAAATTATATGAGAAGGAAAAACTGTTTGGTAAGAATATAGTAGCCTGGATGGATGCTACAAAATGGTTGATTTCATTACGTAATAGATAACAGATTGTTTGAACTTTATGGTTGAAAGCAGGTCATTTATATGAACTTAAATATAAAATACCTTAACATACATATATTTATTTACATGCAGAACCATTGCTCAAAAAACACAACGTCAAACAAATCACATACAGGATGTATCCATTTTTAATAGAAAATTTCTTAAACAAACAAAAACAATATATTACATGGAAACTAATTCTGTGTGCATCTACCAATTTACGCTAGTTTACTGTCACTTGGATTCATTTACCTTTAGAAGAGTAGTAGAACACCTTCATACTGTGATACTTAGAAATGAGAGTTTTTTTAGGAAATATAATATAGAGATGTAAATAAAAATTCATCTCTCCACATAAGCATGTATTTTTTGGCGTAATATTGGATGAAGTTGTATTTAAGGTACGTATGTGACAATTCTTGGCTCAGAAAAGTTCCTGATTTTGTCCAATAGAGTCTTGTGGATCAAGATAGTACTTGTTATATTAGTTTATGTTTTCTGTACCTCTGAGTGTCGTGCTGCCTTTCTTGTTTTTCAGTTTATTAAGTGAACCTGCGGATTAATTCATGAATCAAGAATAACGATTGTACTTCATACTCCACACGTGTGGGCGGGTCAGATAAGTAGTCAGGCTCCTGATTCTTCAGGTAATTGATCCGTGTTCCTGCGAGTGCAAGCGGAGTAAACCCACGATCATGGGGTACATGCTAGATCAACCCGAGTGTTGTCGTGGCCCACGCGGCTTCTCTCGGGGTATAAATGGACGGCGTGAATGGACAACGTTTAATAGGTAAGTGCTTCTACTTTTTCCAACACTTATTCGAAATTTGTAGGATTTTCATAGTTTATGCACGTCTAATACTAACTTTAGACCATTGTGCTTTGTTCAGTCTATATTTTAAATTCATAATAAGTGTTGAAATTTTGTATTCTGATTCTATTGGAAACAAACACACAATTGCATTACTTCTTCTTCGGCTTCCCCCAACTATCGGTTTTACCGTCGTCAGTTTTCCATTCATATCTATTTCTTTCCCAAATATCCTCCTTCGAAATTCATATTCATCCATTATAATTCTCACGCACTAAGTTTTCCATTTCCGTTCTTGGTCTGCCAACTGCCACGTTTATTTCTTTCAAGGACGGTTGCCATTTGTATATAGTTTTTGGTTATTCCTTCATTTTCCATTCTGTGTACATGCCCATAAAATTTAAAAGTTTGATTTCAATCCTGTTATGTAAACCAGATGTACTGACATCAATTTAATTTCAAAGGAAATCTTTTGTTTATTTATCCTGTTTTTTTAAAGGCTTCTCCCAAGATAAATTTCAAATTCAACTGTTCTAATATTATTCTTTATATAATTCCGTCGGAAGACCAAGTTACAATTCCATACGTATTGACTTAAATATTCGTATATTTATCCTCTGTATACATGTTCATCTTAGTTTCCTTCTGTAATATTTTTGTTCCAACTTTATTCCATGTAATGTCGCAGTTCCATTATTTTTAGCACTTTCAATTTTTAGTGTGTACAATGCTCTCAGCTCACTTGTGCAACTCCACACCGAAACATCTAATTACTTGTACCCAAATATGTGAAATAATTTCACTTACTATTATCCTTGCCCCGTTTCATGTATGAGTGGCTTCCACATCTTTTCGTAAAAACACAAGAGATATTGTGTTTTCTGTAAATTTATATTCAATCCCCATATTTACATTCTTGCACTAGGGATTGAATTATGTAAGTGACCTTTGTTTAGTATTTTATTAGTTTGTTTTTACTAAAGAGTAAAAGAGGGAAGTGTGTATTTAATTTCTGAAGATGGTTTTTATTATACTTATTATTGCAATTATCTCTATAATTCAAATAGACTGAAATGATGTGTTTTATTATTTGTATTGTAAGCCTATTTTTTCCCTTTACAGAGATTTAGGCGTTCTTCCCCTACAGGGAAGTATTTGAACCATGCTAATTTAGTTACACTTGTTTTCGTATAGATGTCATTTTGAGTGGTACGTGGTCAGCGTTCCGCCTCATACTGACATCTAGGAAACCAAGGTAGTACTAGGACGGGAAAATTCGGTAAATTTTGCTTAGAGGCCTCTTCATTCAGGCTTAAGGATTTTTTACGAGCCTGAAAATCTTCAGACTCGGGACCCACGGTTTAAAGTCCCTCCCGGAGGACTTGCTCCTTGGATTTTTCCGTCCTAAAAAATCCATCGACCCCGGCCGGGTTTGAACCCGCGATCCTTGGGACCAGAGGCAAGGAGCATAACCACTAGTCCACCGCGGCCGACATGATGTGTTTTATAATATGTAATTATATTTAAGGTCGAATGAAGTGTGACTGAGGAATGCCGACCGCAGGTTACTTGCAAACAAGGTAAGATTAGAGTTAACTTTATAAATATAAAATATAATTTATAATGTCTTTGAGTTTTATGTTTAAGTTAATGTCATTTCATGTCTCATAGAATTTAGAATTGATCAGGTGCATTATTTAGAATTCAAGATTCTATGTAGACAAACGCCCTGTATATTTTTTACCTCAGACACAAGACTCTTTGGACTAACCGCATGAAACTTTTGTTAATACAAGGATGGGAATGTGCCTTAACTACAACTTCGTCCAACTTTACGCCAAACAAAATGTACTTATGTGAGTGATGATTTTATAAATTTACATTTCTAATTTGCATTTCTACAAAACCTCTTATTTTGAACAATTTTACGCCAAACAATACCTACTTATGTATTCACTTAGGCTTGAACGGCCGGAGTTATTACGATGATCTTGAAGTAGATTTCCTGGGTGTAGGCCATGGTCTTTGAGGCATGTAATCGCAAGACGACCCTTGAGAACGCCGCACGCTGTCTCTGGCGAAACGTTGGGGAACTTCAAGCCTCAAGACCACGACCCACAGCCCGGAAATCTACTTCAAGATAAACATAACATTTTACTCATGTGGGTGATTATTTTTCATTTACATCTCTATATTGCATTTGCAGAAAACCTGCCATTTTGTGAGTCACAATTACAGCAAACGTGTCATGTGAAGATGAATGTGGTGCACTACATTTGTATGAACAACCTGTGAATTCTATTCAGTGTAAACTGATGTCTAGTGACACAAGATATAAAATGACTGCTGTACTCTGAAATCAGTTCCTAAGTAATTATTTTCCTTCCTTCAAGAAATTTTCAAATGAATATAAAAAACTGTATGTGAATTTGTTTCAAGTTGTGTTTTCTTGAGGAATGTTTACAATCTGCACTCTAAGTGTTACTGATTTACGTTTAAATAACTTAATAAGTTTATATTCAGTTTACATAATATTTGGAAAACGCAATTTCTTCCAAAGGCGTGAATCTTATACCAAGGTTCTCTATATTTCGTTTATTTCTAATTCATAAACAGTTTTCTTTGGATTTTTTAAATATTAATATTTCTTCTTTGTTTGCCGGACGCTAATTATTTTGCTAAAAAAATGTGGAGGGATACAGTTAATTTATCCAACAACGCTCTGAAGTTATGTAATACATTTGGTGTGGAAAACAAGACAGCAAATTAGGAACTCCTAATATTTAAGGTCAGAACAGCAAATATCATGCTGGCTTGCTTTGTCCAGTAAATGGATCCGAGTGACGAGTCCTTCCTGATTCTCGATGGGGGATAAATTATAGGAATCACCGCGTGTTACTGGAACACTTCTAATTGTATTACTGTTATTAACTTAAATATTTCTTATCGATATATTTACAGTTTATTGAAATCATATTACATATGTTATTATAAAGTTTCGATTATACGTATGATTGAAATCAAGTAGAACAACAAGAAATTAATTTTCATTGTGTAAACACACCACAGTGAAGAAGTTTATATTTATTGTTCATGGAATATGCACTTAATTCTTACATTATGCCATATAGAACGGGAATCCATTTAGGAACTACTATTGGCATAAATAATATTAAATGGCACTATCGAGCCAGTAGGTTCATGGTCAATGACTTGACATAAGCCTTCCATACATCCATACCCTCAGATAATATTTCCCAATTATAACTTGTATTAATGTAATGTAATCATGCGTAATATTATTCTCCCAATCTTCATATTTGCCTCTGCATACATGAGGTTTTCTCAAGTTTCATATACACCTATCTTTATTCCCCATTCGTGCCATATGTCCCTGCCCATCGCCAGTCTACAAGCCTTAGCTGTTCTTATCATATATTTCCCGTAGAGGTAATCTAGCTCACAATTAAGTTAGTCTCCTCCATTTCACCTGTCTGTTCATCTCTATTTGGTCCAAAATGTTTCATATGAACTTTATTCTCAAATATTCGTAAATCGCCTTTCCTCCATTAATGTAAGGGGGGAGTCCATGTTTCGCATCCATAGAAGATAAACTCAGACGACAACAGGTTTTTTACATACTTTAAGTGTAGTATTTTATCATAAGTTTCATTTTTTTTAATAGTACTTTTGTGCCGATGTGAATCTGTCCCCAACAGGAGCCAAAAATATTGTTGTATTTTGTGTACAAATTTGTTTAGTATGATTGCGAGGTTGTGTTTGTGAATGATATGTGTCATCTTAAATGTTGTGGTGTCTCGGAGGAGGCCTGGACATTGGGCTGATACTCTTCGGGGAGGCCCTCAGTGTCGGTATGGACAAATAATTATGTACGGCTATTCCATAGTTTAAAAAATCCGGTTTACGAAAAGTCGTGTCACGGTAAGGTCCGGATGTCACGTGGCACGTAAAAGTACCAATAAGTCGGGAGGTTTAAACTGCGCTAATGGAACGGAAAAAAAATTAAAAAGTTCCCAATTATGGATCTTATTATTAATACCTGAAATTAATACGTTTTTGTGTCCATTTAAAATCTACAATCTTGCATTCTAGAAGAAGTCAAGGGAACAACTGATTAAAAAAACAATTGATAATTCCGAGAAGATTGTCGATGAATGTTAATGCAATAATATATAAAGTGCTGCTCTCTTGTTTAAAAACGCATGATTTGTTATCGGAGCACAGGCTCACTCGATCAAGATCCTCTTACTCTTTCACGGGCTTTAACATTCTGAGAACCGAGTAGCATCAGTAAGGCTAGGATATGTATGTAATATTAACATGTAAAATATCTACCATATTTATGTAATACTATCACGTAAAACATGTAAGAACTATATAAATATTCCTCACAATATGTAGTATTAAATGCATTACAAATTTATTTTTTGGACAAAATTTGATTTTTAAATTAAACTTCAAACATAGACCAGGGTGTGAAGGAATGGGACTGTTAAATGTGATGACACACGTGATAAGAAGGATATTGTACCGTTTCTATTATAAAGTGATACTACTTAGGGTATTGAGAGGTTAAGGCTCTCCTCTTTCTAGGCATTCGGAACAAGATATTCAGCCTTGTGTGTGATAGCCGCCTTTACTCCTACAACAGAGTATGGGTAATTGCCTTTTGTTAGAGGCTGAGTCGGACCCCGCGGCCGAAGGTTAAGAAAGTTTAAAAATTCTGATCCCATGGGTTTCGCATCTAGACTTATACTTACTTACCTTACTTACTCAACTGGACCACTATCGACAACCGTAGGTTTCATTGGCCGCGGCGGACAAAAGCTCCCCATTACATCCCAATCCTGAGCTAATTGCTTTCCAATCATTCCATGTATAATCTACTTCCCTCAAATTAATAAGTTAATGTTGTTCTCACCACATCATTCATGCTCTACCAACTCGGCGTTTTCCTTCTGACTTTCCTACAAGAAGTTTCAATGGCACGTCTTTCATTCCCCATACGCGCCACATGTCCTGCCCATCGCAATCTACGAGACTTAACTGTTGTTATTATATCTGGCTTCCTATAAAGACCATGTAGTTCATCGTTACGTAGTCTTCTCCATTCATCTTTCTGTTCATCTCTCTTTGGTCCAAAAATATTCCTAAACACTTCCGCCCCCCCCCAATGTCAAATTAACAAAAATTTTAACAATAGTGTCACATAGGCCGTGATTTGAGAATTTTTGAACAAGGGATTCCAAGAGAAAACTAAATGTAATTTGTTGTTTTATTCGATATGGGGCTTCTCCGCTACATTACAGTTGTTTAACCTCACAATGTTACGTACCACGCGCCACCCGGATCCTTAGAGTTGTCCGGAGAGGGATTTTAACTGAGGATTCACACACATACTTTTTTAACCACACAAGGACATGGTGGGACTCAGCTCAATGTTAGTGCCTCCTCCAAGACAACACAACACGTCATTCACACACACACACACATTCATACCAAACATGGCGAATATGATAATGATGGCCATGATGTTTGGCGCTAATAATTTACAAAGAAGACAACTTTCACAAAAATTTGTATAAAATGCTCCTTGTTCAATAACAAAAATTATGTAATAACTTACGAGTACGTTACGAAACAACGCCACTGAATGTTAAATTGAAAAATATTTAAATTAATAAAATACGAATATTTCACAAATTGAATTCAAAACTGTTTTATCTAGAAGTTTATATTCCTAAGAATTTTAGACGCATGAATGTCAAACTCTTTTTTCTTTTCTATCTAAATACATTTTCAGATACCATATTTATTATTGTTTAAATGGCTGACATTCAATAAACGTAACAAATTTAACTTTAAATTTACAAATATTCTATTCTACCTTATTTTAGTTAACATTTTGTTATTATGCTTTAAAATTAAGTCATTCCTTTCTTTAAGTTAAATTAAACTCATGGAGCGATAAGTGTGCAAGGCACTTGGTATATAACAGAGAGGTAGACGTTACAGCTATGTGTGATAAGTGGTCAACCGTCAGATTCCCAAAGTTTTATATACGGTATATATATATATATATATATATATATTCCTCACAATTCCACACTAGCTGACATTCAGTGAGTAAATTCCTTCCGCATAGGGACTCGAACCAAGTCATGATCGGTAGCTCTGCGACAAGGCGTAATGTCTTAGACGCTGTACATTATCATTATATGAACATTTCCGCGCCAACAACTCTTCCATCCGTTGGTTATTTTTTTATAAACTCTAGGTTACATACGTATTGTTTGAAATATCCATTTTATCAATATTTTTCACAATTCTCTATATATTTTTTATTTATTGCTGGGCGTCTATTTGTTCTCAGACTTCAAAATTATACATTTTTAAGTTGTTTGTTTCCCTTCATCATTATCATCGATTGGGTTAATTTAATGTAAAAGTTACGAAAACAATGAAGTTGATAAAAACACAATAAAATGTCATGAAAAGGCACGCACGTGTTTCTCGAGGTATATTAAGGTAAAATACACATAATCACGGCTAGTTGCTATACGTGGTGCAGGCCTTCGGAAGCCCTTGGGATATTGCACCTTTCTGGTGCAAGATATCAGCCGGATTGTCAGCCCTTCCCGTGGCTTTACACTTAGAACGTATGTATGGTACTCAACTGGTTGAGACGCATGTGCAATGGGTCGTGAGAATATTTATATATTATGAATACGTCTTGTACAAGAATTTATATAACGTTAGGGATATCGGCCGCGGTTGGACTAGCTATTATGCTCCTTGCCTCTGATCCCGAGGTCGTGGGTTCAAACCCGGCCGGGGTCTATGGATTTTTTAGGATGTAAAAATCCAAGGAGCAAGTTCTCTGGAGGGACTTTAAGTCGTGGGTCCCGAGTCCGAAGATTTTGAGGCTCGTAAAATATCCTTAAGCCTGAATGAAAAGGCCTCTAAGCAATATTTACCGAATTTTCCCGTCCTAGTACTACCTTGGTTTCCTAGAGTCAGTATGAGGCGGAACGCTGACCACGGACCACTCAAAAATGACATCTATATGAAAACAAATGTAACAAAATTAGTATGGTTCAAATTCTTCCCTGTAGGGGGAGAGAGCCTAGATCTCTGTTAAGGGAAACATGGGCTTACAAGAGAGGATTTGTGATTCCTTGTAATGATTGTAAGACTTCTTCAAGAGAAGAAAACCTGCGTGAATAACATTACCTCTTCATGAATTAATCCGCAATCTTCCAGCTCGTACCATATTGCTTTATCAATTACGCAAAGTCCCGGGCTAATTGTTTCAGAATATTTTAACACATTTTCACGTTGTGGCTGCTGATGGTACTCTTCTTTTCAGGTTCTTGAAGTAACCTGTACCCACAAGGAATGTCTTGGGCGAAGGCAAGAACTGTAAAACACATTTAATTAGTATACACTGACAGTGACTGGTTCCATCATTAAAGACACATCTAGATGCAAGTTAGAGAGAGGACATTAATAACAAGTCACTTACATATAATAAGTAAATATGATAGAAACTTTATATGAACCATGGAATAGAAAAGGAACCATAAATGAACTACTACATACTTCTCGTTCATTTGAACTTAAGCTAATTTAGAATAAAAAAATCCACTTTTGGCTACTAGCTGTCTTCTCCTATTAACCTATTTTGTATTTCACTTGTATATCAATTTATCTTATCCATACAATTCACACTATATTCCTACGTATTTTAAACACAACTTTCACCCTAGTTTTCAGCGAGATTCGAACCTTGGACTTCTGATCTATAGAACCATTCCTTAAAAGTCTTGGCTAATTAGTCATGTTGGAAAACTAATATTTTCACTAGCCTAATATGTTGTGTTTCTGTTTTCGGAAAATTAAAAATAATTTAAATTTTTTTCACGAAATATAAATTATTCCTAGCATTGAAAAACGACTAAATATAAAATAACAAAGAAAGTACAGAAATATGTACACATTCGTGACATAACAATTACCTCATTCCCATTGTTTGTCCTCGACATTCATATTTTGTATTTATAAAGGAGAAAGAGGCTTTATTTTCTAATTGAAGCTAACTGAAATGTTACCTAATAACCAATGTTAATGTGACGTTAATGTGAGTTATTACAGTTTTTTATCAATTTCCGACCAATGTTTGTTAATATAAAGAAATGCTCATACTATTTCAATACTTTGTGGAATTAAAAACCTAACGGAGGTTCGGGTGTTACAATAACCCAACGCTAGATAAAAAGAATTAAGGTTAATGTGAATTTATCTTCGTTAGCTGTGTTTAAATTCAAGGCAGACGTGTTTAGATGTGATATTGTTATTGTTTGTGCATAGCAAGTGAGACGATGTGTGTTAACTAATATCTGATAAAGACTTATTATGAGGTACATGGCTCAAAATTAGGATAGTTTTTGTATTTTGAAAAACTATATGAAGAGGGTTTTCGCCCGCCTTAACTCCAAAGTTCCTCAGGAAACCACAAGAATGCGTATAAATATTAAGTAAAACTGAAATATACTAAACCTCATCGCGCCATGTTTAAAATTACTGAAACAACACAAACAGTGACAATAGTTCGTTACAACGAATGTTAAACATCGTTCACTAGGTAGTTCAAATGAACGGATTCTTATGCAGTCCGTGCAACGTCTGCATAATTACCAAATATTTGTCTCCCTTGAGAATAAATGATCTGTTTTTCAAAACCAGAAGTAACAACCCACCCCTTTGCTGGATAAACAAACTTTGTACGAGAACCATACGATGAAGCGATAATATTAATGGCGGAGGTTAAGTCTGTGTTTCCAATATCAGAAATGGTGGATAAGATATCTACTGGTAGGAGAAACACGTTATCCATAGAGAAGGTGTCATTTCTACAGAACAAAAATCTTAAACAAGTACTTACTGATCTTCCAAGTTGGTGTTGGTAGTCATGCGGTAACACACCGACCCAATGAGACATCTTACAGGCAACTAAGTCATTACTAGGAGGTTGAGGTAGGTAAATTTTGCTTAGAGGCCTGTTTATTCAGGCTTAAGGATCTTTTACGAGCCTGAAAAGTCTTCAGACTCACAGCTTAAGTCCCTCTTGGAGGACATGCTCCTCGGATTTTCCCGTCCCAAAATATCCATCGACCCCGGCCGAGTTTGAAACCCGCGACCCTCGGAACCAGAGGCAAGGAGCATAACCACTAGTCCACCGCATCACAACTATGTATAATAACCATTTCAATTTATAATCAGATTTTCTCCCCTAAGCACAATTAGCACATTTATTAAAAGAAGATTCATTTCATAAAAATTTGGACGAAATGCGCCTTGTTGACAGCACGAATGATACAATAACCGTAACGTTACCAAGCAACGTCATTGAATATCAAATAGAAAATTACGGTTTTAAATTATATTAATAAAATATTAATATTTTACAGATTGGATGCAAAACTGTTTAATCTGTGTAGCTGAGATTTACAATCATCGCTTCCTCCATCAGGTAAATATTAAATACATTTTCAAATATCTCATTTATTATCGTTTAAATGCACGTTATTATGATACATCGTGATGCATATAAGGCAAGTTAATTCAAATTACAACAAATTACAAATATTGTACTTTATATAATTTCACATAATAAAGTGTTATACTATTTTTATTAAACTCCTCCGTTCTTTAACTCATAAAAACCTAGTTGGTGCGAGAGTCTAACCACTTAGGACTATTATAGGAAGTCGATAACCCAGATAGTACATGAGCCTCAACCTGGAGCCTGGAGTTACCTCATGATGCTGACTGGGAAAAATTGCATAAGAAACAGTTTCCCCAGTGAATCAAATTAACGCACGTTCCGCAGCTCAGCGCCAAGGCTGCTGCTTCATCCCGATCCATTCTTAATTTTCTATATTATTAATTATATGAAAGTTTCCAGGTCAATTATTTTCTTCCGTCTACTGATTATTTTATTTATAAACTCCAGGTTATGTAATTATTTGGGATATTCACATTTTAATATAATCATCTTCATTAGTAATTATATGTCTGTAGGTTTCTACCGTTTCCCCTGCCACAGGATTTCTCCATACTCGTCGCCACACTTATCGTTCAGACTTCTATAAATATAGGGGCTTCATCTCATCTCATAGCTACGTTGAACACGAGTTGAGGATGGTATTGTCATTATCAAGTTACACTACTGCTTAATGTTTATCATTTTGTCCTCAGACTTCAAAATCATAATTGTTAAGTTACGTGTAAATTGTTATTTTTCAGATTTATTTATGGACGTTGTGTAATGTTTTATGTTTTATTGTTGAACATGTCTAAGTTTCATTTTAAAAGCAAAATTATTTCGAAATCGGATGTACGCTTTTTGCACCGTAACTTACTTCTAGATACATTTATTATATTTATATCAAAATATATACCTTCATTTACTTTTAATGGTGAAATATTAAATATGGTATTATAACAAAATACAACAAACAGATCAGTCATGGACGGAAGAATAAACAAAACAAATCTGAGTAATTAGAAATGTGAAAGTTTGACGTTTGTTAAATAAATTTGTCTGAACGCGCATCACCTACATTTTGAGGGGTTAGAGACCACTAGCACCCTCAGGAATATGACGTGTAAAAACAATGTAATACGACGGATACTTGTGTCGAAAACGATTAAATTTAAGTTCAACTTTTTACGTATAGTTTCCATAAGAGGGAGCGAGATGGGAAGAAAAATAAAAAGTAAAAACGGACCGAGATTAGTATTGAATCTATTGTCTTTGTAGTCGTAAGTTGATTCTTGACATCCCGATGTCGTTTAAGCGCTATCTCCACAGGTATTTAAAACCACTCATATTTAGTTCAAAACCGCATTTCGGAGTCGCCGAGAATCAAGTTCACGTTTAGCGCCATCGACAAAAGAGGAGCGAGAAGGTGAAAAGTAAGCTGATGACAAGGAAATACGGATAAATTATATATGGGATTTTATATATAGGCTGTGTGTGTGTGTGTGTGTGTGCGTGCGTCCGTCCGTCCGTGCGCGCGCGCGTGTGCGTGTGTGTGTGGATAAAGATAGTCTATTAAAAATATTATTCGCTAAATTATGTTGACAATCATCCCATAAACGTCAAATTATTTTACGAGCCTCAAAATCTTCACACTCAGATCCCACGGCTAAACGTCCCTCCCGGAGGACTTTTCCCTTGGAAACGGTCGGGTTTGAACCTATGACCTTCGGACTAGAGATAAGGAACATCACCACTATACGGACATGAAATTATGTAGTTCACAGTAATTTACAAGGTTTATAGTTCACAACTAAACCAAATATCAAACCACTTTATGCTGTAAGGTAGGTAACAGCCTTGTTGGCGGTCGAGGACAAACCAATTGTCTTTAAGTCGAAAGAGAATTATTTAAAATTGTATTTGGTCTGAACTTTGAATGGGGATCGAGACTGGTCGATAGTCCTCACCTCCCAATAGTCTACTCCCTATACTAGCGGACACGTTAGACGTTCAATTCTCGTGTCATGACCAGACGATAAAAATATAGGCTAAGTAACTTCTTTAGCGTAAAATTCACAAATTAATAAGTTCGCAAGAAAACTCCTCACTGTCATACGTTATGGCTCAAGAAGCTTGCACTATGACGTCACATTGAAGTCGCGTGGAATATCCCGGTAATGCAGGTGACTACAATTTTGACATAAAAAACCTATAACCCGATCACAGCGCCATCCCGGGATACTCTAAAAAAAATAAAAATCTAAACAGGGCCAGTAGTTCAGGCAGTTTTCAATTTCTTATTGTTAGTAAACGACTACTTCTAACTGTAGGATTTCGCTCTTTTCTTGACAATTCCTACCTACGTTAATTTAATAGAATATTGTGAGTTTCGTTGTCAAACATAGAAAAATATGAACGCTCCAGTGATTTTTTTTAAATTTTCGTTTCAGGTGAACTCCTACACGTATTTATTTAAACACACAATGGATAACGGCTGATCACTCGCGCATCTCAAAACCTACATATAACATTTTCACGAAGACTGGTAGAACGGTTTTAGAACTCTGCAAAGGACAGACATATATACATACATATATATATATATATATATATATATATATATATATATATATATATATATGAAAAGTAAAATAAATGCCTGAGTCGGGATTTGAACCCGAGTTTCTAATCTCTGTTCGTTTAGCGCTCTAACCATCTGAGCTACTCAGGAATCCTAACACAAACCTTTCCTTATATATATAGTATTCTCAATTTGCACGAGAGGTAGTGGGATATCATTCCAATAGCCATCTAACGCCACTGTAACAAGTAAGCATATTTGAAGAGAATATTTACTTTATAGCAGTAACGCTTGTATATTTAGATGTTATAACTGCATTTTTTACTTTTGTCAATGAAGGCAATGTCTTCGAGTTTCACGGGCTCCTCAGTTTCACGGTCTCCTCAGTTTCACGGGCTTCTCGAGTTTCACGGTCTCCTCAGTTTCACGGGCTTCTCGAGTTTCACGGTGCTCCTCGAGTTTCACGGGTCTCCTCGAGTTTCACGGTCTCCTCGAGTTTCACGGTCTCCTCGAGTTTCACGGGTCTCCTCGAGTTTCACGGTCTCCTCAGAGTTTCACGGTCTCCTCGAAGTTTCACGGTCTCCTAGAGTTTCACGGGCTCCTCGAGCTTCACGGTCTCCTCGAGCTTCACGGTCTCCTCGAGCTTCACGGTCTCCTCGAGCTTCACGGTCTCCTCGAGCTTCACGGTCTCCTCGAGCTTCACGGTCTCCTCGAGTTTCACGGTCTCCTCGAGTTTCACGGTCTCCTCGAGTTTCACGGGCTTCTCGAGCTTTCACGGTCTCCTCGAGTTTCACGGTCTCCTCGAGTTTCACGGTCTCCTCGAGCTTCACGGTCTCCTCGAGTTTCACGGTCTCCTCGAGCTTCACGGTCTCCTAGAGCTTCACGGTCTCCTCGAGCTTTCACGGTCTCCTCGAGCTTCACGGTCTCCTCGAGCTTTCACGGTCTCCTCGAGCTTCACGGTCTCCTAGAGCTTTCACGGTCTCCTCGAGCTTCACGGTCTCCTAGAGTTTCACGGTCTCCTCCGAGCTTCACGGTCTCCTCGAGCTTCACGGTCTCCTCGCGCTACACGGTCTCCTCGAGCTTCACGGTCTCCTCGAGGCTTCACGGTCTTCCCTCGAGCTTCACGGTCTCCTCGAGCTTCACGGTCTCCTAGGAGCTTTCACGTCTCCTCGAGCTTCACGGTCTCCTCGAGCTTCACGGTCTCCTCGAGCTTCACGGTCTCCTCGAGCTTCCACGGTCGCCTCGAGCTTCATCCCGTCTCCCCTCCAGCTTCACGGTCATCTAGGAGCTTCACGGGCTCCTCGAGTTTCACGGGCTCCTAGAGCTTCACGGTCTCCTCGAGCTTCACGGTTCTCCTCGAGCTTTCACGGTCTCCTCGAGGCTTCACGGTCTGTTTTTTTTTTTCGGTCTCCTGAGCTTCACGGGCCCCTCCAGGTTCACGGTCTCCTAGGAGCTTCACGGGCGTCTCTCCTAGAGCTTCAACGGTCCCATCCAGCTTCACGTCTCCCCTCGAGGCGTCACGGTCTCCTAGAAGCTTCACGGTCTCCTCGAGCTTCACTTTCTCCTCGAGCTTCACGGTCTCCTCGAGCTTCACGGTCTCCTCGACTTCACGGTCTCCCGATGCTTCACGGTCTCCTCGCCCCCTCGAGCTCACGGTCTCCTAGAGCTTCACGGTCTCCTAGAGCTTCACGGTCTCCTCGAGCTTCACGGTCTCCTCGAGCTTCACGGTCTCCTCGAGCTTCACGGTCTCCTCGAGCTTCACGGTCTCCTAGAGCTTCACGGTCTCCTCGAGCTTCACGGTCTCCTAGAGCTTCACGGTCTCCTAGAGCTTCACGGTCTCCTAGAGCTTCACGGTCCCTCCAGCTTCACGGTCCCTAGAGCTTCACGGTCTCCTAGAAGCTTCACGGTCCCCTCCAGCTTCACGGTCTCCTAGAGCTTCACGGGCTCCTCGAGCTTCACGGGCTCCTCGAGCTTCACGGTCTCCTCGAGCTTCACGGTCTCCTCGAGCTTCACGGTCTCCTAGAGCTTCACGGTCTCCTCGAGCTTCACGGTCTCCTAGAGCTTCACGGTCTCCTAGAGCTTCACGGTCTCCTAGAGCTTCACGGTCCCTCCAGCTTCACGGTCTCTAGAGCTTCACGGTCTCCTAGAGCTTCACGGTCCCTCCAGCTTCACGGTCTCCTAGAGCTTCACGTCTCCCCGAGCTTCACGGTCTCCTCGACTTCACGGTCTCCCGATGCTTCACGGTCTCCTCGCCCCCTCGAGCTCCGGTCTCCTCGAGCTTCATCATCTCACGGTTCTACTCCTTCGAAAGCTTCACGGTCTCCTTAGAGCGTCACGGTCTCCTAGAGCTCCACGGTCACCTCCAGCTTCACGGTCTCCTAGAGCTTCCACGGGCTCCTCCTAAAGAGCTTCACGGTCTCCTAGAGCTTCACGGTCTCCTCCAAGCTTCACGGTCTCCTTAGAGCGTCACGGGCTCCTAGAGCTCCACGGGCACCTCCAGCTTCACGGTCTCCTTAGAGCGTCACGGTCTCCTAGAGCTCCACGGTCACCTCCAGCTTCACGGTCTCCTAGAGCTTCCACGGGCTCCTCGAGCTTCATTCACGGTCGCCTAGAGCTTCACGTTCTCCTAGAGCTTCACGGTCTCCTAGAGCTTTCAACGGTCTCCCTAAGCTTCCATCCATCAACGGTCTCCATCATATGAATACTTCGGTCGCAACTAACATTTTGCTCTAACTTTAATTAAGTAACGAATTATATATATATATATATATATATATATATAGATATATATATATATATATATGTATAACTGTAACATGCCTTTGTGGCGAAATAAGGTTTGAAAATATTTGCAGATTCAGTAATAAATATATATATATATATATATATATATATATATATACACACAGAGTGTAACAGAACCTCGCCGAGAAAATGATAGGGCTGATAGGCCATCATAGAGGATCATTTCTTGTGAAGGAACATATAGTCGCATACAAGTCGTTTATGAGTTATGCGCAGATGAAGGTGTTCACCCGTAAGGGTTGGAATTGAATACAAAAAATTGTACACACATACTTTTATTGAAAACGACAAGTTTTTTACAATAAGGGTTCAAACTATAGGTGTTTTGATGACGCCAACAAGAATCCTGCCATGATTGGCCGTGCTGGGCGATCGTTGCTGCGACAATATCAAACATGCAATGAGGCACAGGGTCGACTGTTTGAACACTTATTGTAAAAATGTATCTTTTTCAATAAAATGATACGTGTACAATTGTTTGTATTCAATTCCGACCTTTACGGGTGAACACCATCTGCGCATAACTCAAAAACAATATGTTTGCTACTATATTTTTCTTCACCTAAAAATGAGCCTCTCTGCATGGCCTATCAATCCCTACCATTCTGTCGGTGAGTTCCTGTTACATCCTATATATATATATATATATATATATATATATATATATGCTGAACTGTGAAGGTACTGAATTTGATACCACCGATCGTGGTGATTTGGAGTTAATCCCGAAACGATAAAAATATTAAACGCCAAAGGTCACCTATGAATGTAGGAGGATTTACTACTTTCACAATTGCTTGTTGAAATAAAATTGAAACTTCACATAGATTATTATTTTGCTCTCCCTTTGTCATTGATCACGTCACCTTACGTTGTAAGTGCAATTATTAAAGACTGACAGCCAATACTTTACTTTCTGTTATTAGTTGCTTCAGTTACTGTGCAATTCACCAATATTCAATATGTATTCTTCAATAGCTAAAGTTTCTGGTCGTCGTTGAGGTCCACGATTTTCGTAACGAGGTAGGAGACTGCCATAACCGTTGAGAAATTGATACAAACATTCGCCGATTTGGTAACTTTCTATTAGAGTAACGTTGATGATACATTTGTTTTGCCGCCCTTGAATTACGACAAATATCTCCATAAATTAATAACAGATCTTTATATTCTTCAATCGTGTAAGTTAATGAACTGCAGTCCACCGAATAACTGCACCAGTACTGGACTTGTACATTCCATGACTTGTAGTCATCTCTCATTACATAAACATGCATTTTTATTTAATTTAACGAAAACGCATAAATAACACATATGTATTATTTTAAGCTAATATTAATTTCCTAGTAGATACATCTGACGAAATAACGGTTTTCGTATTTTTACTAACAATACAAGCACAAATAAAAGCCTTTTTTTTAAGAAAGCTATCAAGTTTTGATCCTATATTGTACGGGCCTATTTTTAGTTCTGTAGACCGTTCCCGACGACTCTGATATATATATATATATGTGCAAATAAAATATGTTGTATTCTTTGTTGAACTCTGCATGATCAATTTAAATTGATCTTATGACTTGTATAGAAATTTTGGCCATTCGCTGCCGTCGTGCGTCTTGTGAATGTTCGATCGGAGAACAAGTGTCTGCTAACGTCATGTTGGCCAATGTGATAACACACGTTCCCGTCGAGTCAATTGGCAACATATTTATTCAGATATAAGCAGATTTTATCCCACGAGTCCACTACACTAGTGGCGAGTCAGTACATCAGTTCACTTGTTTGTTGGCGGGGTTTTGTGCTAAGTTGGTTACACTGTCTGGGCAATGACTAATATATGTTTTACATTGTAAATATGGGGATGTTATGTTCGTTTGAGCTCAAATTCTCATTTCATTTTATTTATTTTTTTAGAAAAATTAACATATATATTTCTCTCAGTTTATTCATAATAAATTGTGTGTTTTCCTGATTTTTATTTTTATTATAAGTTATATGTGGCATGGTGGTATAAAAGCCCTCTTTATTTCTTTCTCTATATTTAATATCTCCGTTTCTACTGAAATACTGATAAACAATTTTTTTACTTTGAGTTAGCACTAAAATACGAGGGGATTCTATGCCAGTAACTTAAATTAAAGTAAAAAAAAACTAAAGACACACAATGTATTGTCGCATTATGTGAATAATTATCTGAGAGAACTATGTGTTGGCTTTTAAAAAAAGTGAAAATGCTATAAATAAACTGACAATTTGAGCTCAAAGTAACCTAAAATCAGCATATTTTCAATGTAAACTCTGTATTCATCAATACACAGAACATATTACTAAAAAAACGTTAAAATAGTATGGTGAAATAACTCGCCATTTTCTCACACATATAACACTAATATGCCCACAATGTGAGCAAATATGTTGGCAATAGCCTCTAGCGGGAGAGTATTCACGGTGTCACATATTACCCGACATCTCAATATAAAATAATGTTTAACAAGACAAGTCAGTGGTTAAGAATCGTATAGGTATTTTTATAAAAATATCCTCCGAGAAAATGATTAATAATAGGCCTTGGAGCGCATTGTTCATGAACAATTAACTGACTACCTTAACACTCATAACATACTCGACCCATACCAATCAGGTTTTAGGACAGGCCATAGTACGGCAACCGCACTTCTTAAAGTTACCGAAGATACGCGTGAAGCAATGGACAGTGGCCGCATGACAATATTTACACTCTTGGACTTCAGCAAAGCTTTCGACACTGTTGACACTGACATATTAATAGCAAAATTACGCGCTCTGAATCTTTCGGACAATGCTGTTAACTGGCTTGGATCCTATCTTCATGGTCGCCAGCAATGTGTATCCAATGCAGAACTTTCCTCATCCTGGCTATCAGTGAAGGGTGGCGTCCAACAAGGTTCAGTGTTAGGACCACTTCTGTTCTCTATCTATGTTAACGATATATCCACTAGACTCACCCATTGTCGATATCACCTATACGCTGACGATTTGCAAATTTACATTCACTCCCATCCTGTCGATGTACATGACACACTAGACAAATTAAATAGTGACCTAGACTCAATTTCCCAATGGTCGAAGAAACATGGACTTAATATAAATACTGACAAGACACAGTGCATAATTATAGGACATCGGCGAATCCAAAGCATTATAAATTACGAAAATATCCCTACCATTCTCCTAAATGACAAAAATATCCCCTACAGCTCAGTAGTAAAAAATCTGGGTATCTATATGGACCAACACCTAGACTGGAAAATCCAGGTGAATAATACCTGCAAGAAAGTGTTCTCAATTCTTCACTCCCTAAATAGTTTTAAAAACTTCCTTCCTACAAAATTAAAACAAATACTTGTACAGACTCTTATAATGCCACACTTCGACTACTGCGACATATTACTGACTAATCTTACAACTGATCTATCTGACAGACTACAGCGTGCTCATAATGCGTGCATTCGATTTATATTCAATCTCCGTCGTTATGACCACGTGTCTCCTTCATTTCAGGCCTTATCATGGCTACGCTTAAATGACAGAAGAACTTTACATTCACATACCTTACTATTCCAAATTCTGCACACATATTTACCAACTTATTTAACAACACGTTTTCAACATTTATCGGCTCATCACAATTTAGGAACAAGATCACAAGACTCTTCTTTACTTTTGATACCACAACACAGGACCTGTCTGTACTCTGAATCTTACACAATATCTATGGCTAGAGCATGGAACTCACTTCCCAGTCATGTCAGGGACTGTCAATCGCTATCATTATTTAAATCCAAATTAACTGATATCTTAAGTTCGACACAATGAAAACATTAACTACATAACAACTATATAGAGCATTCTATTAATAATCATGTAGGAAGCTACTTACTTTATTTTATATCATTTTAATTTTATTATATTCTATGTTTTTGTTAGCATTAGCTAGTATTAGATCCATCATCATTGTATTTTGTTTAGTCTGTATTTTAATATCTTAAAATTGTAATATGTACGTAATTTTTGTATAATTTTACTATTCGCTGGTTGAGTGGAAGAGAAGGCCTTATGGCCTTAACTCTGCCAGCTAAAATAAATTATTATTATTATTATTATTATTATTATTATTATTATTATTATTTTCTTATTTACACAGCATTGGGGGAGGATCTAGGTATGAAAATGACGTATTTACAGCACGTAATATGGGAAACAATTAATTTGTGTTCCGCCATGTCGGATGACACATCAAACAAATTTAACATAATTCACGAAGTTTGTTTACAATCTTTTGATCATTTCACAAAGATAACGATCGTCTACATTCACTAAATACTGTTACTATTTCATACGCCATAAACACAAAATATGGCTAGAAGTTAGCGAAGATTCGATATTTATACAGAGCGACAGGTTCGTAAATGTACTCTTTTGTTTATAAATGCACTCACATTTTGCGATTATGAAACTGATGGTTAATTGTATACAATCTTTCGCCTTTATGCCACTTCTTTCCCTACTTATATCGCTTACACACGTGCCCGATCTTCCTCTTTATAAAATCTCACCACGTTATCTTACGTTGTTTCTGGCATTCTCTTCTGACTTTGGTTAAATTCTGTCCACTTCTAAGGTTGGGCAGATTACGTTATTCCGACGTGATAGGTGATAAATGAAGATAAAACATCACTTTAATTCTTAAAAGTAAATTTAACCTAAATGTCAGTTAATTGGTGACTACATAAGCAATTCCCTAAGATTAATTAATTAAACATAAAACGTAGTTTTATTTGATTTTCATATTTATTATATAATTCAGTGACAGCTGTTTCGGTACACTGTACCTTCTTCAGACATGTTAACAAATTGTGAATTGTGTTCCAACTGATCTAAGCAACAATACAACAATATTTATTTAATTTTTTTTAATTTAACAAAGGGGATTCATTCAAATCAAGTTGAGAATTTAACAGTTTGTTACTACTTTTAAATTTATTAATTTCTACAGCCTCCAAAATATGTAACTTCTTATCCTTATCACAAACACGTAAAATTTCAGAATTTGGATCGAAACAATGATTAAATTGGAATAGGTGGTTAGCATATTTTGAATATTCTAAATTTCTGTTATATGCTCTCATGTGTTCCTTTATCCGAGAGATAAAAGTCTACCAGTTTGTCCTATATAGACATTGTCACATGTGCCACACTTCAATTTATATACACCTGATAATTATTCTTTTTTTATTTTGGTTTTATTGTTTTTTATTATATTTTGTAAAGTTTTATTAGTTTTAAAGGTAAAACTTTAATTGTTTTTTTTTAAAATGAACTTTCTTAATTAAATATTCTATAATTTTAGTGTCGTAGTTATTATTAATAGCTGATTGCTTAATAATATTCAATTCATTATTATATTCCAAGGGTGAAATAGGGATATTTAAAATTCTATGAATGTAACTATTAAAGGCTGCCATCTTATGAGTATACGGGTGAAGAGAAGAACTATGGATAGTGGTATCAGTATGAGATGGTTTGTGAAAGGTACCAAACTCAAACTTATTATCAATGTGTTTTATTGATAAATCCAAGAAATTTGTACTATTATTTGTTTCGAATTCCATTGTGAAATTAATTCCCTAAGAGAAAAAAATCTTGCGATATGAGCGGGAATCCAATATATATCTCATAATATGTAGACAGAATCTCTGACCACAAAATATCGTGAGCCTAGTTTCTTTTTGGTTCTCAAATGCAATAACGAACATTCTCACTTAACCTCTAGAAATACCGGTAAGTATTGTAAGAAATAGTGCGCGAATAATTCTATAAAATTACAGGATTTAAAAATACAAAATAGGAAGAATCGCGCACCGGAGTAAGAATATGGTGGATTTATTGACTTACCAATAACTGCTGCTATGCTAGTGGACGAAAACAGTTGCATTTTTCCTATTTCTCTTTAATTATCTCACATTTATACACAAATTTAATATATTCAAAAACAAATATTTCCAAAATTCATAAATGTTCATATACGTAACTTCAATTAAATTATACACATTAAAAACAGGTCGACATTAACGCGGATAAACTAAAAAAATGGCGAGCAGGTCACTTCTCTCTCAAAGCTTATAACATGTCGCAATAACAGAGATACCTATAATAGTAAAACTCGCGCCACGTTTGTCGAAAGAAGGAACTAATAGCACCGATGGACAACATAATTATAAAACCTCGGAGAAAGCATCATTTATTCATCGAGCTCATTAAAATGGAGTTGATGAGGTGTTTAATTTTATATTATTATGTCACAGTTTTGGAATTATAATAAATTTCACGTTATTATGTCACAGTTTTGGAATTATAATAAATTGTAAAATGGAGCATGTTGCTTCAGGGAGTAACGTTCGGGACGTCTCGAGTTAAATTCCCGTGCCGATTAATCTGATTGCTTTATTTTCTTGATTTCCCTCAGACATCGAAGCAAATTGTTGATTAGAATTTTAATACCAGGACCCATTTCATAATATTCACCATATCATTATATCATTAAATATAATTACAAAATACAAAGCATTAGAAAAACTACTTTTTGTCTGTATATAGAACTACAAAAATTCTACATAACTGCTGGATCTAAATATAGTTGATATCTAGGAACGAATAGGAATTAGTATAGAGAAGAAAGGGTTTCAGCCTGGAACAAACATAATTCCGGATGAAAGTGGTGACATGATTGCAGATTCCAGGAGTATATTAAATAGATGGGAAAGTTACTTTAATCAGCTATTAAATGTACATACAGAACAGGACATTCTGGAGGATAATTTACAGACGGCAGAAATGCTAGTCACAGAGCCAAGTGCATTAGAGGTTGAAATGGCGATTGAAAAATTGAAGATGTATAAAGCATCAGGTTCAGATGAGATCCCAGCAGAACAGATAAAATCAGGGGGAGAAAAATTGATGGACAAGATACGCTGGTTGCTTAGTATGATTTGGGAAAAAGAAGCTATTCCAGATGAATGGAAGGAACCAATTATCGTACCAATTTATAAGAAAGCAGATAAAACTGATTCCAACAACTGCAGGGGCATCTCATTACTTTCAACTTCGTACAAAATTCTTACAAATATATTAGTAAGCAGACTTACTCCCTATATTGATGACATTCTAGGAGATCATCAATATGCATTTAGAAGAAACAGGTCTACAACAGATCAGATTTTTAGTATAAGACAGATTTTAGAAAAGAAATGGGAATATAATGGTACTGTACATCAACTATATGTAGACTTCAAAAAAGCATATGATTCAATTAAGAGGGAGAAGTTATATAGTGTCCTGCTGGCGTTCGGAATTCCTAAAACGTTAGTTAGACTTATAGAATCTGTCTAAATGGTACAAAGAGTAGGAAGCGTGTAGGCAAACAGTTTTCGGATATTTTTGAAATCCAGAATGGGTTGAAGCAAGGAGATGAACTATCTCCTCTACTATTTAATTTTGTACTTCAGCATGACATTAAATCTTTACAGAATGAGGAAGGCTTAAAACTCAATGGTATTAATAAGCTGTTAGCTTACGCTGATGATGTAATACTCTTGGCCGATAGCGAGGAGATACTAAAGGACAACACGCACACACTATTGAGTAACACCAAGAAATCAGGACTGGAAGTAGATATCAATAAAACTAAATATATGGTCACAGGTAGAAATTCACTAGATAATGGAAATGGACAACTAATGACTAATGAGGGAAATTTTGAGGAAGTGGCTGAATTCAAATACCTAGGAACAATAATCACCAATAGGAATGAGATGAACAAAGAAATTAAAAATAGACTCAATTCTGGAAATGCGTGCTATTATGCATTGCAGAGACTCTTGATGTCCCAACTCCTTTCAAAAAACGTTAAACTGAAAATATATAAAACTATTATTCTACCAGTTATATTATATGGGTGCGAAACATGGACTCTTACTTTAAGGGAGGAAATGAAATTACGAGTTTTTGAAAATAAAGTTCTTAGGAAAAAGTTTGGACCAAAGAGAGATGTACAGACAGGTGAATGGAGAAAGACTACTTAACAATGAACTACGTGGTCTTTATAGGAAGCCAGATATAATAAGAACAGTTAAGTCTCGGAGACTGCGATGGGCAGGACATGGGGAGTGAAAGACGTGCATGGAAGTTTTCTTGGAGGAAAGCCAAAGGGAAGGCGTCCAGTTGGTAGACCAAGAATGAGGTGGGAGAATAACATTAACTATGATTTGAGGGAAGTAGATTGTACATGGAATGATTGGAAAGCATTAGCTCAGGATAGGGATGTATGGAGAGCTTATGTCCACGCGGCCATGAACCTACGGGTTCGATAGTGCCAGTGAGTTTAGGAACGAATAAATGACAAGATTCTTGGGCTAGTTTTCAGCGTTTCTTACTGTATTACATGAAGTCCCAGGTTCGATTCCTGGTCAGACCATACTATTTTTTCTATTACTTTATTGTAATGGACTGTCAACAGCACGTACGGCTTACTGTCCGTGCGACCCATATTTGTAAATAATATTGTAAATATCTTATTTGTCTAATAAAGTCCTACTACTACTCTTTTTTCCTTAATTCTTGAGGTACCCCATGGTCTGGTATTTAGGTTTAGTTTAGGTCAAAGACTCTCCTGGCGCTTCATTATCATTTATCACTCTTAGGGGCAACGTAACTCAGCCATCCATTTACCCCAGTGTAAGGATCGCCAATGCCAGGAGAGAAAGCCTGAAATGTCACAAAAGACAACCTGGTGCTGCATCCAATCCAGAGCTACGAAAACTAAACCAAGTTTCAAGAAAACGATTATTTTTTCTCCCATCCTATTAACGCAGTTTAACACGTCACGCGTCACCCGGGTCTCACAGTCTCACCTGTCAGGAGAGGAATTTTAACTTAGGACCACACACATATTTTTGACCACACAAGGATATGGAGGCCTGCATCAGCTCTATGCCAGGGCTTCTTCCGAGACAACACAACAATAAGAAAGAACATTGGGAAGAAAAACTTGATCAACAGGATAAGAATTATCATCATCTTTTAACATCTGAAGTTCAACGTGCAATGGAAAACTTTCATAGTGATTCTACGATGAGGACTGAAGTTCGACAACCGACTGATGTCCCAAGTCGAAATGGAATTACGAGTCCCAAGTTCGACGGTTCCACATCATGGGACATATTTAAACGGCAATTTAACACCATCTCAACACACAATTGTTGGACAACGGAAGAAAGGACGACCCAATTAATCGCCTCCTTACAAGGATCTGCTGCAGAAATTCTAAGAAGCCTTCCAGGATAATGTCGCGCCGAGGACATTATTGGATGCATTAGACAACCGTTACGGCAATCATCACCTCAGTGCAGCCTACCGCGCCCAGCTGAAAGCCCGTGTCCAGCGCGTCGGGGAATCACTAGACGAATACACCATGGCCATTGACCAACTAGCCCACAAGACCCTCAGCGGACTCCAAGCAGTGTTCATCGATGTAGAGGCGGCACCCGCATTCGTCTGCGGTCTGAGGGACCGTGAAAATAAACAACACCTGCTGCTGGCGGAACATCAGGCCATTAATGGAGCACTGAATGCGGCATTACGTCTAGAGGCGGCAAAGGAGACCACAGGCCACCTAGACCGGTAGGCATCGCTACGAGTGAGACGACTGACTACAATCGACGCCGAGGAGCAACGCTCACCACCACCCGAGCGTCGGAGGCATGGAAGACCGGCCTGCTGGAATTGCGGGCGGGTTGGTCATCTGATGCGGGATTGCAGACAAAGGCCCGCGAACCAAAGATGGTACGGTCTGAGGAGGGAGCCACCGGCGCCGACGTCATCATCATCTCCTCGCTTCGTAGTGAATGCGGTGAACGACATGGACGAGAAGGACTTACGGCTGATGGATGGATTCATGGACGGCCCTGCCGAGTACTCGTAGATACGGGAGCGTCGCTGACCATCGTGCGACCTGAAGTAGCAGAAGGGTTGGCTGAGAGGACACCGCTACGGAAGTTTGAGCTGCGCACCGCGTCGGGGGACAATATGCCTGTGGAGAAGGAGGTTCTCCTGGATTTGGTCCTGGTAGGGTGCGAGCTGCAACTGTGTGCGTTTGTCGCTGGAGTTACCGAGGACGTCATCTTAAGCCTGGACGCCCTGAGAATGTACGACGCTACTGTGGACATCAAACAACGAGTACACCGCTTTGGAAGTATTGAGGTCCTACTCCATGTCGAGAGCAGCGAAAGGGAAGCCGAGGAGGACAAGCAAGTTCGAGATGGAGGCCAGCCTCGTCGCTACTAACGTCGTCGTCGCTTTGAACCCGGCAGCTATTACAACATGCAGCCCCGGCGTCCGTCCCTCAAACGACATCCAGCTAAAGGGGGGGGGGCGAGTTGATTCAAGATCATGGAGGAGATGGGGGTCATGGAGGAGTTGGAGGTCATGGAGGAGTTGGAGGTCATGGGGGATCTCGTGATCGCTTCGTCCATCCTAACTTCAAAGGTGGGCGTGAACAACATCGGCGACCACGCATACAGGATGGGCAGAAGGTTAATGAAGGAGATAGCAGCAAGCCCATGAGAGAGCGACCTCCGGAAAGACGACACCCACGTCCTCGTTACAGTCGTCGGATGCCTCGTAAGACTGGTTGTCCGCCCTGCAACCGGCTGGACTAGTGGAAGACTACCGAACCTCCAGCATCCCAGGGAGAGACCATACAGGGTGGTATGGTCATGGAGAAGAATCAAAAATGTGGTCTGCTAGATTCAGCGCCAGCACGGAAGAGGAACGGTTATGAATCACCCAGATCGACTGGCTCCTAAAAAAGGGAACTCATCGCGACGATCACTCGTTGTGGCAGCGTCGTTTAAACTGCGCGGGCCGACGAGAGAAACCTAGCATTGGTGGATTGGATTGGTGAGTAGCCAATCGGGAGTCCGGGTCCACCGATATTTCTAGTCAATGAGCTAGAGAGTTCTATGAACATCTATTCCCCCATTCGAGAAACATCGGAAGACGAGAGGGTTCCATGTCGAAACATCTCGTTCATGGACCTGGAAATTTCCATCTACTCGCCTATAAATATGTGGTGAGGACGGAAAGTCCCCCTGTCTTGTGTTGGAGAAGTTAAATTGTGCGTGTAACTGTGAGGAAGGATTGTGTCTGCAACTCTGTTATAAGTGATTAACTGATAAACTTTATGAAAATAATAGTTGTGAAACAAAATCGTTATTAAAGAATTAGTGATAATTGTAAGAAGTAAATAAAGTGAAAAGAAGAATTCTATATGGCAATTGTGTAATTATTTAAGTGAAAATTAGTAAAAGGAAAACCCAGTACCATCAGTGACAATATTATATTCTTCAATTTGCATACGCTTTAAAATGGGCAAACATTATATCAATAATATTTAAATTAATATTGGGAAGTAAACATTATGACGTTATGTCATTAATAGTGAGTGGAGAACATATTTTAATCGACTCACCTCATACATTTTCAAACTTCTTTGATACCGACGGTTTCAGATATTATCATGTCCTTCTTCAGTCATAGCTTCCACTGATGAAATTCCGTGATCGTTGCTTTCTTTAGTGAATAAGAATATAATATCTAATAAATTAAAGAAATTCAGAAAGATAAAGCAACTTAAAGAATGCTCTACCCTACAAATTGTTAGTAAAGAAAAGAAGAATTTCAAGAAATTACTTACCATCCCATAGTACATGGGAAATTATAAAAAAAAATTGACTAATACAACATTACTTTGGCACCAATAAATAAATTTAGTCTGTAAAAAGTTTTAAATACCAATAAAAAAATCAACATCCCAGACAGGAAGAAATCTGGAATTTATCAAATTAATTGTAATGATTGTAGCAAAGTATACATAAGAAAAACAAAAAGGAATTTGGAAACACGCACTAAAGAATATTTTACAAATATTAAAAATTGTGAAATTCAAAAATCAGCTATTGCTGCACATAGTTTAATAGAACATCATAGCATTGAAAAAGAAGCGAAACTTTTGAAACAATTGGATAAACCGTTGGAATTGACAATTTGGGAAATGATATTCATTCAGGAGTCCCGCGCCGTAGCCGAGCGGTTAAGGTAGGAAACCTTGGCGCAGAGCTACGGGACTTGCGCTGGTTCGAGTCTCCATGGGGGAAGAAATTTTCTCATGGTATTTCGGCCAGTATGGGACCGGTGCCCACCCAGTCATCGTGAGGCAATTGGGTAGCTACAATAAGTAGCGGCTCCAGGTTGAGGAACCAGCTATAACGGCTGGGGGACTCGACATGCTAACCACATGTCACCCCTACACTGGCTGTTGATCATCTACCTCTGTGATTGACACATGTGGATGTGAAGGGCCAGCAGCCGGCTGGTAAAAGGGCAACCGCTGAAAAGTGGAAAGACCCTCAATCGGATATTCATTCAGAAGAATAAATATCGATCTATGAAATTCGATATTGCGGTGGATAAAAATTTAATTACAAAGTTTATAATCCCAACGAAAGATGGCAGCACAAGACGTGATGTCACTAAAGAAATCAACAATCACGGAATTTTATCAGTGGAAGATATCACTGATGAAAGACATGATATTGCCTGAAACCGTCGGTATCAATGTATGAGGTGAGTCTATTAAAATATGTTCTCCACTCACTATTTATTATATCAATAAATTCATTAAAATTTAACTAACTAACCCACCGGGACTATCGAACACGTAGGTTCTTGGCCGCGCGTCTATAAGCTTTTCACACATCCCTGTTCTTAGCTAAAGAATTCTAGTCATATCCTGTATAATCTGCTCTCATAAAATCATGGTTTTCTCATCTCATTTTGGTCTACCAACTTCCCTCTGGTTTTCTACAAGAAGAAGCTTCAATGCACATCCTTCATTCCCTATTCATTGCACATGTCCTGCCCATCGCAGTCTACGAGGCTTAACTGTTCTTAAATATCTAATTTCCTATAAAGACCACATTGTTCATTGTGCTGAACTGCACTTTTACTTACGCTTGATTTTTCAGTTTGTTGTTGTAAACTATAGCTCTTCTACTGTATTTACTAACATTATTTAATAGATTAAACTTTTTCAAACAACTTCTATAACATTATTAGACAATTTTCAAGTATTTGTCTAAATACGTAAATCACAATATTATAACACTGTTACTCAGTATTGTGAAGCTAACTGCTATTTTCTCCACAGAGTATATTACTTAGTATATGATTTTTCTATCGCTGTTTTGGGTTATCGCTGGTTGGATCGGTGTTAGGGAGTGATAAGTAAGTGTATACCCATTTTTAATAATCGTTTGGTAATTTTAATATTATTAATATATTTTTAAACATAGATTTGGGGATTTATTGCAAGGATTGGTCATTTAAATTTCACAGCGACATGCTGCTATCTAACATAAGATATTTGAACATTAGTACCATATTGATAGTAATCGAGGATGATAATCGATAAGTGGTTCGACAGTGGGTTATCGCTGGCTCTATAAACACTGGCGCATGCGCATTCTTCTTCCGTAGGACTCAAATACTCGTAATCTCCTTTCCTCCCTCAAAATGAGAGTTCATGCTTCACATCCATATAATATAACTGGGAGAATTACAGTTTTATATATTTTCAGTTTAAATTTTTTTGAAGGGAGTAAGGCCAACTAGATGCAAAGTAGCTCGTATTTTAGAATTGAGCCTATGTTTAATTTGTTTGTGCACCTCATACCTATCTGTAATTATTGTTCTTCTGTATTTGAATTCAGCCACTTCCTCAAAATTTCCCTCATTTGTCTTTAGCTGTCCATTTCCATAACACACACATATATATAAACATATACGTGGTTTAATTGATGTTTACTTCCAACACCAATTTCTTAATGTTACTCAATAGAGTGCCCGTTTTGACCCTTAGTATCTTCTCGCTATCGCCCAATAATACTACACCATCAACATAAACTGGCAGCTTATAAATATCACTGGTTTTTAGACATTCTTCATACTCTAAAGTTGTGATGGGATGCTCTATTTTACGTAAGTATATTCTTTTAACATCCAATTCATAACATACAAAACAGAAATAAAACAAGATACCATTGTGATAATTCCACCAAAAGTCATCTGGGATGCAGATTTGTCCAATTAAAATCGAAAAAAACTATACTGCTAAAAAAAATTAGGGGATATTGTAGAAAAACCTATTAAGACTATGTTTTTTGGAATAGTATTGGATGCAATCACTTTCTATTACTCCAAGATAATGTAAATAAGAGTTTTAAGTTGTTACGTAACCTCGGTACCACACCAGAGGGCAGTGTCTGTACTGTTGATGTGAAAGTGTGGTGTGGGGGTGAATGTTTTGTTGCTGTTTTTAAATCCAGTCCAGTTTTCAGTTAGTGAATGACTTGCCTTAGGGACAGTGATGCCTCGACAACGTGATTTACCTGAACCAATGGCTTGGAGGGCCATAGGAAGGATGGAAGCTGGACAGACACAACAAGAGGTGGCACAAGCCATTGGGGTGTCTCAAAGCGTGATTTCCAGTCGTTGGAATCATTTTCAAAGAACATACTGTTCACAGAAGAGCCGGACAAGGTCGACCAAGGGCAACAACAGCAAGGGATGACCGTTACCTCTTGTTAACAGCCCGTCGGAATAGACAGCAGAATGCAACTCAACTGCGAAATACACTTCAAACAGCAACAGGACGCAGGGTGTCAACTCAAACTGTCCCTAATCCACTGCATGGAAGTGGTCTCTATGCCGGTAGGCCCATGGTGTGTACCTGGTTAACTCCACAACATCGTAGAGATCGCAGAAACTGGGCGGAGGAACATCGTGGGTGGAGGGATGCTGAAAGGAGATCAGTTCTTTTTTCTGATGAGTCGCGATTCAACATGGAATGTGATAGTCGGCGTGTATTCATCTGGAGAGAAAAAGGGACACGAAACTATCCAGCTTTTGTACGTGAAAGATCCCCATATGGTGGCGGTGGATTGATGGTGTACGCAGGAGTCAGTAGTGGTGGACGTACGGACCTCTACGTTATCCAAGGTGGTACTTTGACTGCGGTAAAGTATAGAGATGAGATTCTTCGACGTTTTGTCGTGCCTTATGCTGATGCCATAGGTGATTCTTTTCTTTTTATGGACGATAATGCACGACCCCACAGAGCTGACTTGGTGGACGACATGCTGGAAGTGAGGGTATCGAGCGTATGCAATGGCCAGCTTCCTCCCCGGACTTAAATCCGATTGAGCATGTGTGGGATGCATTAGGCAGGTGCATTGCAGGCAGACCAGCTCCTGCCACAACTGTTCCAGAGCTGCACATTTCTCTTATGGAAGAGTGGCCACGTACCCCCAAGAACTCATTGCTAACCTCATTGCATCAATGCCATACAGGTGTGAGGCAGTGCTGGCCGTTCGAGGAGACCATACATCATACTAAAGAAACATTTTCACCCATGTTAATGTTGCTTTGTTTGTTTGCCATATTCCTAATCAGGATCTCTTTGACATCTGGTGTGGTACAGAGGTTACGTAATGACTTCAAACTCTTGTTGACATTCTTTTGGAGTAACAGAAAGTGATTGCATCTAATACTGTTCCTAAAAACATAGTCTTAATAGGTTATTCTACAGTAACCCCTAATTTTTTTGAGCAGTGTAGTAAAAGCAATAAAGGATAAAGTTTCCATCGACTGCCGCTAACAAATTGTTCAAGTTCGAAGTAGACATTACGCGCATGCGCCAGCAGATAAATGTCAATAAAAGTTTAATCACGTAATGCTGTCAACATACACAACATGTTTGTAGAATTTAATATAAGCTAATCAATTTTTGCCTAAAATTACCTAAACGCTAAACTAACGCAATTTAAGTACTCTAACCTGCAAAAAAAATAAAATAGGTATATTTACCTTGTCGTGGTGGAGTTGCTTGCGTGCTTAAAAGATCCTGAGAGCTATGCCGGCGGTAGCATTGCTGCCGATAGGGTTACCCATGTCGGATGGTCGAGTCGAAGGTGATAAGCCAGACAAAAAAAAGTACCTTGGTCGAAAGAGTGACGATCTTTCACCGTAAAAATACAACCGTCAAGAATTGCGGACATGGGTTCAACTGGGGTAAAATTTTCCGGAGATCAAATAGTCCCCCAATCGGTTCTCTGGCCGGGGACTACTTCAGGGAACTCATGCAAAAGGCTCAAACACAGGGACATGTTCCTAGGAACATGGAATGTTAGGACTTTATACAATAGCGGGGCACTAGAGATATTAAAAAGGGAATTAGATAAATCGCCATTGGATATAGTCACTTTACAGGAAGTTAGGTGGCCAGGAGAAGGTAGTCAGGAATCAGGAAGCTTCGCAATATACTACGGGGGTGCAGAAAGACCTGCATTTGGAACGGGTTTTTCAGTCAGGAGGAGGATCCTATCCGCTATGCGAGATATTAAGTTTGTTAGTGATCCCGCGCCGTAGCCGAGCGGTTAAGGTAGGAAGCCTTGGCGCAGAGCTACGGGACTTGCGCTGGTTCGAGTCTCCATGGGGGAAGAAATTTTCTCATGGTATTTCGGCCAGTATGGGACCGGTGCCCACACAGCATCGTGAGGCAATTGGGTAGCTAAAACAAGTAGCGGCTCCAGGTTGAGGAACCAGCTATAACGGCTGGGGGACTCGACATGCTAACCACATGTCACCCCTACACTGGCTGTTGATCATCTACCTCTGTGATTGACACATGTGGATGTGAAGGGCCAGCAGCCGGCTGGTAAAAGGGCAACCGCTGAAAAGTGGAAAGACCCTCAATCGGAATCGGAGTGATAGGATATCATACATAATTCTAAAGGGTATACTACATGATTTTATAATTGTAAATGTACATGCCCCCACAGAAGATAAAGATGACAAGATCAAGGATGAGTTCTATGAAGAATTAGAATCCTTGTTTGATAGCTTTTTCCGATATCATATGAAAATTGTCTTAGGAGACTTTAATGCAAAAGTGGGGCGGGAATATTTATTCAAACCAACAATAGGTAAATTCAGTCTTCATGAAGATAGTACCGACAACGGGATTAGATTAGTCACATTTGCCACATCAAAGAATCTCATTGTTAACAGCACAACATTTCAGCATAAGGATATTCATAAATACACCTGGACGTCACCAGATGGAGAAACTCGGAACCAGATAGATCATGTATTAGTGGATAAACGCTGGCACAGTAGCATCATCGATGTTAGATCAGTTAAAGGGACAGACTGCAATTCGGATCATCATCTGGTCAGAGTGAAAATCAGACAACGGCTATCGCTTATGAGAGGAACAAACGCTAAAGATGATTCTGTAAAATTTGAATTAAAAAACTTGAAAAATGTTGAAATGAGGCAAGAATACCAAATCAAAATTGCTAATAAATTTGAAGTACTGGAATATTCATATGGCAATGTGGCAAACAAAGAAGAAACTGATATAAATAAAGAATGGGAGGCTATAAGAGATACTATTAAATTGTCTGCATCAGAAAGCATTGGTTATTTAAAAAAGAGGCAAAACAAGAAATGGTTTGATGAGGAATTTGTCGACATTTTAAAGAAAAGAAAGCTAGCAAAAATGAAATGGTTACACGAAACAAATGAGGTAAATTTAGAGCAATTGGGTAGTATTAGAGGGGAACCCACCAAGTTACTAAAGAGTAAAAATAGGGAATATTTGAGAGAGAAGATTAATGATCTTGAAATAAATGCAAAAAATAGCAACATTAGAGAATTGTATCAGGGAATTAGTATAGGGAAGAAAGGGTTTCAGGCTAGAACAAACATAATTCGGAATGAAAATGGGGATATGATTGCTGATTCCAGGAGTTTACTAAATGGATGGAAAATTTACTTTAATCAGCTATTAAATGTACATACAGAACAGGACATTGAGGAGGATCATTCACAGACAGCAGAAATGCTAGTCGTAGAACCAAGTGCATTAGAGGTTGAAATGGCTATTGAAAAATTGATGATGTATAAAGCATCAGGTTCAGATGAGATCCCAGCAGAACTGATAAAATCAGGGGGAATAAAATTGATGGACAAGATACGCCAGTTGCTTAGTATGATTTAGGAAAAAGAAGCTCTTCCAGATGAATGGAAATAATCAATTGTCGTATCAATTTATATGAAAGGAGATAAAACTGATTGCAACAACTACAGGGGCATCTCATTACTTTCAATGTCCTACAATATTCTAACAAATGTATTAGTAAGCAGACTTACTCCCTATATTAATGACATTCTAGGAGATTATCAATGTGAATTTAGAAAAAAACAGATCTACAACAGATCAGATTTTTAGTATAAGACAGATTTTAGAAACGAATTGGGAATATAATGGTACTGTACATCAACTATATGTAGACTTCAAAAAAACATATTATTCAATTAAGAGGGAGAAGTTATATAGTATCGTAATGGAGTTCGGAATGCCTAAAACGTTAGTTAGACTTATACGAATGTGTCTAAATGGCACAAAGAGTAGGGTGCGTGTAGGGAAACAGTTTTTCGGACACTTTTGAAATCCAGAATGGGTTGAAGCAAGGAGATGCACTATCTCCTCTACTATTTAATTTTGTACTAGAGCATGCCATTAAATCTTTATAGAATGAGGAAGGCTTACACCTCAATGGTATTAATAAGCTGTTAGCTTATGCTGATGATGTAATACTCTTGGGCGATAGCGAGGAGATACTAAAAGACAACACGCACACACTATTGAGTAACACCAAGAAATTAGGACTGGAAGTAAATATCAATAAAACTAAATATATGGTCACAGGTAGAAATTCACTATATAATGGAAATGGACAGCTAATGACAAATGAGGGAAATTTTGAGAAAGTGGCTGAATTCAAATACCTAGGAACAATAATCACAAATAGGAATGAGATGCACAAAGAAATTAATCATAGGCTCAATTCTGGAAATGCGTGCTATTATGCATTGCAGAGACTCTTAATGTCCCAACTCCTTTCAAAAAACGTTAAACTGAAAATATATAAAACTATTATTCTACCAGATATATTGTATGGGTGCAAAACATGGACCCATACTTTAAGGGAGGGAAGGAGTTTACAAGTATTAGAGAATAAAGTACTTACGAAAATTTTTGTACCAAAGAGAGATGAACAGACAGGTAAATGGAGAAGACTACATAACAATGAACTTCATGGTCTATATAGGAAGCCAGATATAATAAGAACAGTTAAGTGTCGTAGACTGCGATGGGCAGGACATTTTGCACGTATGGAATGAAATATTTGGATGGAAGCTTCTTCTAGGAAAGCCAGGGGGAAAACGCCCAGTTGGTAGACCAAGGATGAGGTGGGAGAATAACATTAACTATGATTTGACGGAAGTAGATTATACAGGGAATGATTGGAAAACATTAGCTCAGGATAGGGATGTATGGAGTGCTTATGTCCGCGCGGTCATGAACCTACGGGTTCGATAGTGCCAGTAAGTAATTAAGTAAGTAAGTAAGTAAGTGTAAATAATAGGCTTCAGTTCTGAAATTCTAAAGTATATGCTGGCTGCATTTAAACAAAGAAGTAAAATGCCTGGAAAAACAATATGGTTGCTATACCAAACGGTAATAACTGTTACATATTCCATTAAAATGTAATGTAAAAATATTTAGAAAATGTTTAAAATATTTTCAAGTGATAGTTAATTTTAATCCGTGAAAGTGAAGTTAGATTAGAATGTGCAGCAGTTGTAGGAAACTTCAGCCGCGATAAAATTATTATAAGTGATACCACGAGTGATTTCCAATTTATCCAGAGGATTTGGAAATCTAGAGTGGCAATTTTTAGGCCTATTTAACGAATAAAATTAAGCTGTTTACTCACAAATCATTATTTAACTATAGTTATTTTAAAATATTTTTTATATTTAATGTAAACGTCGATGTTTGAAAACAAATTAGAAATCTTTGGTTATGCTTCTTTTGTTCATCCATTGCAACTAGATCATAATATTATTTATTGCCAAATAGGATAGGAATATTGTAAGAATGCACCCTAGTGGAGATAAAATGAAACACATCAAACACTATATTATAACCAACATTATAGGGTATTAATTATTTTTTAGGAAACAACTCCGTAAAATCAGTATCTGAAAACACAATTATTGAACACCCAATTATCAATAATGTTTAGTTCGAAGGAATCTGTTCAATATTTGCTATATTCAACGTACTCGCTCGAGAGTCAGTCACTGCAAATTAATGTTATAACCTGTCCATAATATTAAAAAGGAGGCGCTATCTTTAATATGATGAACAGAAGTAGATAAATATCGAGCTGAAACACGACTGTGAGTGGTTGTAAAACAAAATTCATTGAAACGTGATTGGTCATTGAATCCCATTTGGGGCATGAGTTAAATAGTCACTAAGATAAATTGTTTTATTTTTTATCAAATTCGTAGTTACAAGAACATATTTCCATCTGAATTAAAATATATGTTGTTTGAGAAACTAATTCAATTGTTTTCATTTATTTTGGAAAAAAGCTGGGAAAGTTAATATACAATATATATTTGTGGGGGCGGTTAAATAAATGTTTTGCATACTAAAACTTCATTTACACATACGATAAATAATTTGTTTTAAAACCTAAATTTAATGACGTTATGCATCAACCGGCTATTCCCCATTATGTAAGTTTTGGAAAAAATATTTTTAAAGTTTAAGTTAATCTTCACTATTTATTGTTGTGCCAAACTAACAATACTGGACATTGCAAGTTATTTTCCTTCTTTGACAGTTGTGCAACAACCATCTAAAATGGGGAATACCTATTTGGCGCTTACTTACTTACTTACTCACTGGCACTATCAAACCCGTAGGTTCATGGCCGCACGGACATAAGCTCTCCATACATCCCTATCCTGAGCTAATGCTTTCCAATCATTCCCTGTATAATCTACTTCCCTCAAATCATAGTTAATGTTGTTCACCCACCTCATTCTTGGTCTACCAACTGGGCGTTTTCCTTCTGGCTTTCCTACAAGAAGTGTCCATGCACGTCTTTCATTCCCCATACGCGCAACATGTCCTGCCCATCGCAGTCTACGGGACTTAACTGTTCTTATTATATCTGGCTTCCTATAAAGATCATGTAGTTCATTGTTATGTAGTCTTCTCCATTCACCTGTCTGTTCATCTCTCTTTGGTCCAAAAATTTTCCTAAGAACTTTATTCTCAAATACTCGTAATCTCCTTTCCTCCCTTAAAGTAAGAGTCCATGTTTCGCAGCCATATAATATAACTGGTAGAATAATAGTTTTATATATTTTCAGCTTAACGTTTTTTGAAAGGAGTTGGGACATCAAAAGTCTCTGCAATGCATAATAGCATGCATTTCCAGAATTGAGCCTATGTTTAATTTCTTTGTGCATCTCATTCCTATTTGTGATTATTGTTCCTAGGTATTTGAATTCAGCCAATTCCTCAAAATTTCCCTCATTTGTCATTAGCTGTCCATTTCCATTATATAATGTATTTCTACGTGTGACCATATATTTAGTTTAACTGATATTTACTTCCAGTCCTAATTTCTTAGTGTTACTCAATAGTGTGTGCGTGTTGGCCTTTAGCATCTCCTCGCTATCGGCCAGTAGTACTACATCATCAGCATAAACTAACAGCTTATTAATACCATTCAGTTGTAAGCCTTCCTCATTCTCTAAAGATTTAATGGCATGCTCTAGTACAAAATTAAATAGTAGAGGAGATAGTGCATCTCCTTGCTTCAACCCATTCTGGATTTCAAAAGTGTCTGAAAACTGTTTGCCTACACGCACCCTACTCGTTGAGCCATTTAGACATATTCGTATAAGTCTAACTAACTTTTTAGGAATTCCGAACTCCAGCAGGACACTATATAACTTCTCCCTCTTAATTGAATCATATGCTTTTTTGAAGTCTACATATAGTTGATGTACAGTACCATTATATTCCCATTTCTTTTCTAAAATCTGTCTTATAACTAAAAATCTGATCTGTTGTAGACCTGTTTCTTCTAAATGCACATTGATGATCTCCTAGAATGTCATCAATATAGGGAGTAAGTCTGCTTACTAATATATTTGTTAGAATTTTGTACGAAGTTGAAAGTAATGAGATGCCCCTATAGTTGTTGCAATCAGTTTTATCTCCTTTCTTATAAATTGGTACGATAATTGATTCCTTCCATTCATCTGGAAGAGCTTCTTTTTCCCAAATCATACTAAGCAAACAGCGTATCTTGTCCATCAATTTTTCTCCCCCTGATTTTATCAGTTCTGCTGGGATCTCATCTGAACCTGATGCTTTATACATCTTCAATTTTTCAATTGCCATTTCAACCTCTAATGCACTTGGCTCTGCGACTAGCATTTCTGCTGTCTGTAACTTATCCTCCTCAATGTCCTGTTCTGTATATACATTTAATAGCTGATTAAAATAACTTTTCCATCTATTTAATATACTCTTGGAATCTGCAATCATATCCCCATTTTCATTCCGAATTATGTTTGTTCTAGCCTGAAACCCTTTCTTCTCTATACTAATTCCCTGATATAATTCTCTAATGTTCCTATTTTTTGCATTCATTTCAAGGTCATTAATCTTCTCTCTCAAATATTCCCTCTTCTTACTCTTTAGTAACTTGGTGGCTTCCCGTCTAACACTACCCAATTGCTCTAAATTTACCTCATTTGGCTCGTGTAACCATTTAATTTTTGCTAGCTTTCTTTTCTTTACGATGTCGGCACATTCCTCATCGAACCATTTCTTGTTTTGCCTCTTTTTTAAACAACCAATGCTTTCTGATGCTGACAATTTAATAGTATCTCTTATAGCCTCCCATTCTTTATTTATATCAGTTTCTTCTTCGTTTGCAACATTGTCATTTGAAGATTCCAGTACTTCAAATCTATTAGCAATTTTGATTTGGTATTCTTGCCGCATTTCATCATTTTTCAAGTTTTTTAATTCATATTTTACAGAATCATCTTTAGCGTTTGTTCCTCTCATAAGCGATAGCCGTTGTCTGATTTTCACCCTGACCAGATGATGATCTGAATTGCAGTCCGTCCCTCTAACTGATCTAATATCAATGATGCTACTGTGCCAGCGTTTTATCATAAGTAATGCCACGAGTGATTTCCAAATTATCGATAAATTCACGACTCACGAAGTGAGGAGTGAATTTATCTAGAGAATTTGGAAATCAAGAGTGGCATTTGTTAGGACTATTTAACGAATAAAATTAAGCTGTTTACTCACAAATCATTTTTTAACTGTAGTTATTTCAAAATATTTATATATTTAATGCAAACGGCGATGTTTGAAAACAAATGAGAAACGATAGGTACGCTTCTACTGCTTCTTTTGTTTATCACTGCAACCAGATCATACTATTTATCATGCTATTTATTGCCAAAGGAACGCAATATTGTAAGAATGCTCTCTAGTGGAGAAAAAATGAAACATCAATCTGTATATTAATTCATTTCTGATGTCGTATGATGTAAATATTACAATTATATTTTTCTGGATTATTACCTGGGAAAAAATACATTTAAGAAAGTCAAACAGTGGTTTCTTTTTTTGGTGGTATAATAAATTGCTACAAATGTTGACATGTATGCACTATATATACAATCTGGTAGCCGTATTTCTTATAGGCTCAGTCACTGCAAAATAACGGTCAGACCTGTTCAGAATATTAAAAAGGAGGAGCTATGTTTAATATATGGTAATTATAACACTGATAAATATTTCGTGAAACACGACTCTGATTGGTTGTAAAACAGAAATCATTGAAACGTGATTGGTCACTGACTCCCATTTGGGGCATGAGTTAAATAGTCCACTAATACATGATCTATCTGGTTCCGAGTTTCTCCATCTGGGGACGTCCAGGTGTATTTATGAATATCCTTATGCTGAAATGTTGTGCTCTTAACAATGAGATTCTTTGATGTGGCAAATGTGACTAATCTAACCCCGTTGTCGTTACTATCTTCATGAAGATTGAATTTGCCTATTGTTGGTTTGAATATATCTTCCCGCCCCACTTTTGCATTAAAATCTCCTAAGACAATTTTCATATGATATCGTGAGAGGCTATCAAATAAGCATTCTAATTCGTCATAGAACTCATCCTTGATCTTGTCATCTTTATCTTCTGTGGGGGCATGTACATTTACAATTATAAAATCATGTCGTTTACCCTTTAGAATTATGTATGATATGCTATCACTAACAAACTTAATATCTCGGATAGCGGATAGGATCCTCCTTCTGACTAAAAAACCCGTTCCAAATGCAGGTCTTTCTGCACCCCCATAGTATAATGCAAAGCTTCCTGATTCCTGACTACCTTCTCCTGGCCACCTAACTTCCTGTAAAGCGACTATATCCAAGGGCGATTTATCCAATTCCCGCGTTAATATCTCTAGTGCCCCGCTATTGTATAAAGTCCTAACATTCCATGTTCCTAGGAACATGTCCCTGTGTTTGAGCCTTTGGCATGAGTTCCCTGAAGTAGTCCCCGCCCGGAGAACCGAATGGGGGACTATTTGACCTCCGGAAAATTTTACCCCAGTAGAACCCATGTCCGCATTTCTTGACGGTTGTATTTTTACGGTGAAAGATCGTCACTCTCTCGACCAAGGTACTTATTTCGTCTGGCTTATCACCTATTTGGCGCTTAGCTTCATGATTCAAAACTTAGATTAACATTTACGGAGATCTGGTTTCGTAGTTGTTTGTTGCAAAACATAAAATCTCTGATAGGACTGGTGGCGTTTACATTTTTTTTAATAATACGGTTGTATTAGAGCTAAGAGTGTTACTTCGTCAGTCAGTGCAACAACATGTCTATATTTTAAACGGCGCTTAGTCGGTTGATTCAATTAATATTTGTTTAAATATTGTCCAACAAAAATTAAGGTTTTCTAAAATATCGAGTTATTTTTTATTGAAATGATGGTTTAAAGTGATGTATGAAGTCTATTAATTTGACTGGATGAAATAACATTGGCACGTCTTGACTCTACACTGCTTCCACTATTATTATTATTATTATACTATCCTCGGAAAACTGCAGTTTACAAATATATATTTTGCGCCATAGTCCGTTTTGTCGTACTTACAGCAATGACGACCATGATTCAAAGTTCAACTTCCTACATTTCGGAGATGCCAACGTAAATAAGTATACTGTAATATTACATATTACAAACGCGCATATGGGAAGTAAAACCACTGCCCTCTATGTATACTACGTACAATTTATATACAAAAAAACAAAAGGTAGTATTAATACACATTATATGTAACAAATCGCTGCATTTTAAATGAACTCAACTTTATTTGGGACAATATAAAACAGTAAATACGTACCTGCCGCCATTTTATGACTAGACTGGTATCACGACCTCCCGTTGTTGCAACTAATAAACATTGCCCACTCTATTAACGTTAGTCAATTATTTATAATGAACTCAAATATTCCCAACAAAGATGTTATTATTTTACTATTATGTATTATTTTGAAAACATCATCGCATAAAAAATAATGTACAACGCACGTTTGTGAAGTGTTTTACAGAATCTCGGAAATTGAAAACCTCGATATCGCTCGGTTTTTAAACATTGTCCTCAGTTCTGTGAAAACCACTTCCCAACCTCGCATCGTAATATACTATTAACTACATGTTGGATATTTATTCATCATCCACTTCAACTCACTCAATGAGGACTTGTTACCCTTGTGTCATAGAATGAGTAAAAACTGAATAAGTCGTTATAATGCTTGGCTATTGTTAGGGAAATAAGTAATATCAACAAACAATAATAAAATAATAATACATTTCCTTGCACTATTAAACCCATAGGTTCATGGTCGCGCGGACATAAGTAGTAGTCCTGGTCGCTCCACTGGGAAACATAGGGCCTTGAAGCAGCTCGTCAACGCACTCTGTTTGCCAATGCCTTAATTTCATTCCAACTCATCCCTGCCTGTTCAGCTTCATCCCTGATGGCATTACTCCATGTTGCCCTAGGTCATCCTCTTCGCCTTTTCATTCCTTGGGATTTCCGCCATTTTTGTGATGATATCATTCTCTCTCCTTAACCCGTTTTCATTTTCTAAATTTGATTTCTTTACAAATTTCACCTTGATACTATCTTCTCCTAAGTTCTTTATTTGTTATAATGTCTGGCCACCATATACCGAAGATATCTCTCAGGCAACAATATACAAAGATTTACAATGTCTTTCCAATTTGTTTTGTAGCCTTCCAAGTTTCACAGCCGTATAATAAAATTTATTTCACATTTGATTTATATAATCTTAGTTTAACTCTTAAAACTATATACTCAAATACCGATACTTCTAATATCTTCTCCTCCAATAAAATAAGAGTCCACGTATCGCATCCATGAAATATAACTGGGAGAATAACAGTTTTATATATTTTCAGTCTACATTTTTTTGAGAGGAGTTGGGACGACTTGTGTCCCTCAAATATATAATAGCATACATTTCCAGAATTAGGCCTACGTTTAATTAATTTGTGCTTCTCATTCCTATTTGTAATTATTGTTCCAAGGCATTTGAATTCAACTACTATCTCAAAATTTGCCTCATTTGTTATTAACTGTCCATATTGTTTATCATTATATAACTTAATATATTCTTATGTGTACTGTATATTTAATTGAATTATTAATAATAATAATAATAATAATAATACTGTAATTAAACCACAGTGCCTATATAGAGCAGAAACATTAATTTTGAACAGAAAAAAAAAGATACCGAAAATATAAAAAAAAAATAATGCAAAATTATAAGAAAAAGTTTAGTCCACAAGTCTTAGGTGAAGCATTTAGACTCAGAAGTAAAAAGGAAATAAAAATATATACAAACATCCATAGTGATATTAGAAAACGAAGGTTAACATTTTATGGCCATATTAAAAGAATGAACTCAAATAGGCTTACAAAATAGATAATGGAATTCTACGAAAACAGAAGTAAAGCTCCAGTGGATACTATGAAGTGGATTGATGAAGTTAAAAAGGACTTAAAATTGGCAGAAATTACTAAAGACGATATCCCAAACAGAGATATATTAGAATTATGGTGAATAAGTGGCAAGTTGACCAAGAGGACAAACCGAAGAAAAAAACTGGAACAACTTGGACAGATGATAGAAAACAAGCTCATAGCAAAGGAATGAAATAAATTTGGGCTCAAAGGAAACACCTCTAAGTAGTTTGAGTAGTCCTACATGGGCTCATTCGCAATAAAAAAAATAATAATGGTAATAGTAATAATAATAGTAATAATAATTTTTGGTATTCTCTCCTGGCTGGTAGAACTGTAGCCCACTTACAATCCGTCTCCAAACGAGTGTCTGTTATGGCCGATTATTTGGATTCCAAACAAAAACTCGATTATCTTTTATAATCTACAATATTTTGTGTGCACCTTGAAAAGTCGTTCTTTAGTTCTACAGGTCGGTCCTGATTGACTAGTGATTATCATAGTCGTTTCAGTTTTCGAGTTTCGCACTTGCAATTCTGGATTAGGTGAATGGATTTTTAGGAATATAACATTCCTAAATGCATCAATGGAAAGAGAGATGATACCGTATCATAGACTTACAGCTTGTAACAGATCCTAAAACCCCGAAAAATAAATAATAAGTAAAAAAATAGAGAGAGAACTGTGTAAGATTCGTCAGTCCATTGACGCCTGGATTTGAATTGGAGGCTAATTATCCGAGTTGTATCCTATTTTTTTTGAGTTTACTGTTTTCAATATAGAGATCTTAGCTTTCTCTTACTTTCTCGACTTCAATAAAAAAACTGCATTACCAAAATCATCTATGGCTGGTCTGTGGAGATTTCAACATTTATTAGACTATTACTTGGTCAGCAAGCTGGTTTCACAAAATACCTTTGTTTGTTATGTGAATGGGACAGCAGAGCTAGGTCAGACCACTGGGAAAGGAATCAGTGGCCACGTAGGACTAATTTAATACCGCGCGAAAAAAATATAAGAAGTGAATCTCTGATTCATCCCTCAAAAGTGTTGTTGCCACCACTCGATGTAAAATTAGGTTTACTGGACGAATTTAAAAAAATTCTAGATAAGGACAGCGAGTGCTTTGAATACCTTTACGGTATATTTCCTTCATTATCCAATGAAAATATTAAAACTGGTGTATTCGTTGGCCCACTAACTCGAAAACTGGTGATAGACAGTCAGGTCGAAAAGTGAAGTATGCCTGGAATGCTTTCAGAAACGTTTTTTTTTATTTCCTTGGAAATAAGAAAGATCCAAATTATGTTAACATATTTAAAGTGATGCAAATTACAAACAGATTGGTTGCAACATGAGTGTCAAAGTTCAGTTCCTTCATTCTTATCAAAATTATTTTCTGATAATTTAGGAGATTTTAGTGAGGAACAGGGTGAAATATTTCACAAGATTATAAAAAATATGGAAATTATGTATCGAGGGAAGTGAAGTATTAACAGGATAGGTGACTATGGCTGGATGTTAAAAAGGGTCTGCTCTGAACAACATGCGAGAAGATCAAAGATGAGAAAATTTGAAATGCAATATTGAGGTAAGGTTGTGAATGTGCTTATAATTATTAATTATTATTACAAGACACTATTTTAGATTATATTAAAACTCAGCAATAAAGACGGTACGGACATGTCCAGCGAAAGGAAGAGGATCGACTACCAAAATCTGTTTTGGAATGGAAACCTGATAGAAGACGAAGCAGAGGAAGACCTAAAACCTCCTGGAGTCAGGGATATGTTTATACATGAAGGAGAAATATCTACAACCAGGAGATTGGATGGACCGACAAAATTGGCTATTAGGAATTGGACGATGTCAAAGACATCAATCAACCGATGATCTGTCTATCTATTATCAAGTAATGTTTATTAGAGACAAATACATTCTGGCCAAGTTTTTCATTCAAAATGATTGTTGAATGTAATTTTTATTACGTTCCACAAAGGCATAATTCCATTTTTAGTTATTCATGAAAATTTTGAAAACCTGACGTGAAGGGTGAAAATGGATATCATTTTAAAATTTAAGAAACAAACGTTCCGTTTAGATTCACCTATCAGTAAAATAAAGTAAGTTTTAAAATGCAGAACGATGTTATTCGTGTTCGTTTTCTTGGCAATATTAAGATGAAGTGACGGTTACCACAATTGAATGTTTACATTCAGTACACAGGTTAAGTTAGGATGGGTTAGGTTCGGTTAGGTTAGATTATGTTAGGTTAGGTTATGTTGGTTTAGGTTCGGTTAGGTTAGGTATATGAAAGGTTAGGTTCGGTTCGCTTGAGTTACTTTTTTTTTGGTTGGAGTGGTCACACCACCCTAGATTGGTTAGACTAGGTTAGGTTATGTTACATTAAGATTGGTTAGGTTTGGTCAGGTTAGGTGAGGTCTGGTCAGGTCAGGTCAGGTAAGGTCAGGTTAGGTTAGATTAGATTAGTTAGCTTGGTTTGGTGAGGTTCGGTTAGCTTTGATTAGGTTTTGTTTGGCTTTTTACTGTTTGATTGGAGTGTTCACGCAACGTTGTTTGATTCAGTAAGTTGAGCTTAGGTTAGGTGAGGTTAGGTTAGGATACGTTAGGTTTGGATAGGTTAGTTACGATTAGGTTCGGTTCGGTAAATTTAGTTAAGTTTAGGTTATGTTAGTTCAGTTTCGGTTTGATTCGTGTGTTTAATTAAGTTTAGGTTTGGTTAGGTAAAGTGCTGGTTAGGTTAGGTTTAATTTGGTTATGTTAGGATCGGTTAGATAAGGTTAGCTTAGGTTAGGTTCGGTTAGGTTCGATTCGGATCGTTAGATTAGGTTAGGTTAGGCTCGGTAAGGTTAGGTTTTGTTTCGGTTTGGTTAGGGTGGTCACTCCACCCTTGCTTGGTTAAGATATTTCTCATATTTAAGACACAAATGTATGCTATATTTTCATATACCACAATCAATGTGTTGATCGGATCACAGGAACCGAATACCACAAACAAAAATCGATACAATGTAGCTAGCATCGCTGAATCTTGGTTTTCAGTATTGAAGGTCCAACATAAAATACAGCATAAAACACACATAGCAAACACATATGTCCACTTAAATTAAGTTACAGAGAGGAACCGTTTAATGAATAAGAATCGATAGTTACAAATAGGAATGAGATGAACAAGTAAATTAAACATAGGCTCAATTCTGCAAATGCATTGTAGAGAATATTATCGTCCCAACCTCTCTCAAAAATCGTTAAACTGAAAATATATTAAACTGTTGTCCTCTCAGTTAATTATATGGACGTGAAACATGGACTCTTACTTTAAGAGTAGAGACAAGATTACGAGGATTTGAGAATAAAGCTCTTAGGAATAGTTTTGGACCAAATGGAGGCCAACAGGTGAATGGAGAAGACTACAATACACTGAGCTATATTATTGTTATAGAGAACTAGATATAATAACAGTTAAGTCTGGTAGATTGCGATGGGCAGGACATGTAGGGTACGAACTGGAAATGAAAGAGGAAAATTGAAACTTTTAAAAAACAAGACGGAAAACGCCCAGTAGGTATACAAGGATGAGGTAGGAAAATAACATTAACCATCATTTAAGAGAAGTATATTACACAGGGGATGATTGGAAAACATTAGTTCAAAATTTATGATTTTGATAGTGTCATTGAGTTAATTAATTCATAACAAATATTTGAACCCAATACAATTCCATGACGATGCTGGTGGGGGTATTTGTGTTTTACAAGTCCCCAGAAACCAAACTAGCAATTATATAGTTACATAGTTATTGTTAGAGCGCCCTTGCTAGGAAAATCTTGGCGAGAAACCGCACAAAGAAGGTATTCAGAAGAAAATGTCAGATAGCATCAATGTTGAAAGGAAATTATGACTTTTCAGCGTTAGAAATGGTGGAAGAGAGATCAACGGGTGGGAAGAACACTTTAGCCGTTAAAAAGGCGACTCTCCTACGGGAGAAATGTTTAAACAAACCAATACGTCCAAATGGTGTTATCTCATAATTAATAATGAACGACAATCTTTAAACCCTAAACTAATTCGTGTCGCAATTATTATCTAGGGAAGAAAGCACCAACAATTTTACACAGAGACCTCTTCTTACAAGTTTGGTACTATCGTACGTGCCATAAATCCAGATAGCCGACACTGGTTTTTAGTCATTTTCGAAGGAACATATACTTACGATTTTTACGTCCTAAAAAATTCACAAACGCCGGCAGGGTTTGTTCCCGTGAATTTAAAACCAGAAGAGAGCATGAAAAGCTCATGTCTAGTAAGATCGATTACAGCGCCTAAGAAGAATGAAAATTAAAAAAAGCTGTAATCGTATGCATGTTACATTCTCCAAGTCATATTATCCGAAACTGTAACATGATATCACTTTTTTTAATAAAACCGGGCTGAGAATATTTAAACATGAGGAATCTTGTTTAATTTGATATCCAAAACGATTTGGGAACTTTTTCCCTACGTTCAATAAATGATTTTATAAAAAACAGATAAATTTCACAATTGTAAGTAACTATGCGAGATTGTGAAGTGGATTTGCAGAAGTGAGGAAGTTATTGAAAAGCAAGCGATAGCAAGGATTTAATTTCCGAGATTCTGTAACACATTTCACAAACGTGAGTTGTACATTTTTTTTCTTTTTTGCTCGATGGTGTAATTAAAATTACAAATAACAGTAAAATAATAGCATCTGTGTTGGAAATATTTGAGTTCACTATAAAAACTGACTGAAATTAGCAGTCTGGCCGTATATACACTAAATGCTGAAAATAATTCAGTTATGACTACAGCAGGCAGTGACACCAATCGGGGATAAAATGGCGGAAAGAATGAATTTATTGATTAATATCGTTTGAAATGAAGCTCGGTTGATTAAAAATGTAGTGAATTTTTTTCGTATAATGTATAATCACACTACCTTTTGAATATATTTTTGTATATACATCGTACGAAGTATATAAAAATGGCAGTGGTTTTAATTCCGGCCCTGTGTCAGTAATTTGTGATATTACAGTACAGTAATTTAGTTATTTACGCCTATAGGATGGCAACACGAAATTTAGGAAATTGAACTTTCAGTCTTGGTCACCTGTCCAGTGAGTACGACAGAACACACTATCGTGCAATAAATGACTGTACTATTGTGGCCTTTGTTACTAATGTTGACGTAATAACTGTATCGTAAGGAAGCAACGTCACTAAATGTGAAAATACAAAACAATTTTACAAATTAATTTTAAAATATATTAATATTTGAAAGATTGAGTTCAGAAGTATTTATTCTACCAATATATACCGTGGATATTTATTTATAGGCCTTCCTCTATCGGGTAAATATTCAAAACCATTTTATCATCTTTAAATGTAGGGAACAAGGATATATCCAGGAAAGTCACTTTTCGGCCAGTGAGGCGATTAGAAACAAAGGGAAGTAAATTATTTTTTTCTCTTGACAAACGGGGTGTGTTTAAGCATTAATGTATTTTGCAATTATCTGGGGGAAAACACGCATCACCCGAAGTTATCATTTTGAATTATCTATTATTTTCTTATACAACTTCAACTTTAAAACTGTTTACTCAATACTGCAAAACTTGCACTTTTGCTCCTAACCTCATCAACTATACAACGTACAAACCTTTTTTAAACAGCATGTGCCAAAATTGGTAGGTAAATTAACCCATAATTAAACAGATTCTTTTAATCTTTCAGATTCCTAATATATAGTGCTTTCCATTGAGAATATGATACTCTATTTCGACAATAAAGTGACTAACGTGGTACTATTCATGTCCCTCAAATGTGTATTAATATATCACGTGATGCACTGCATATGCATTTGAAAGCTAACACATTGAAAATAAAAACAAATGTATTGTAAATTTGCAATAATATCTGTTTTTCATTCTTATGGATAACATTTTCTTTCATTTTGTTTTTAAAATAACATCTCCTTCTTTAAAATAAACAAAACTTCATGCCGCGAGAGTCTTGCAAGACAATTGATCTATTAATTGGCTGACCTCTCGTGTCATTTTATAGAGCTAGGTAAAAGTGTGTAAAGTGACGGCCACAGACGATAATTTAAACAGTATATGGTTGGTATGTGGTCAAAATGTCTTCTAATTTTTACAAACGCTATTTATTAGAGCTGCCCAAATTCATCGCGATCCTGGTTGGACACCGATCTTCTTTCTATCTAACTCACTGGCTCGATCGAACCCGTAGGTTTATGGTCTCTCCATATATCCCTTACTGAGCTAATATCTTCCATTCAACCACTGTATAATCTACTTCCATCAAATCATGGATGTTTATATCCCACCTCATTCTTGGTCTACCAACTGGGCGTTTCCCAAAGGACACCGATCTCCTACTGATCAATTTTCCGTGAGAAAATTCCTTCTCCATAGAGACTTGGAGTTTCGAGGACCAGTGACAAGACATGATACATTAGGTCGTCGGATTTTTCGATTCCTGTATTAATTATTATAAATAGAAATCTTCGCATTAATCATATTTGAAGAGAAAAATTATACGCTCAGACCGGGACTTGAACCCGGGACCCTTGGTTCTCTAGACCAAGTGCTCTACCAACTGAGCTACCTGAGCAAGTACCGATCTAAACGCAAATCTTTCTCTATATACATTGTAATTCCCAACCACCAAATGCTGTGAAGCCATGCTTCTATCTTGCAAATGGCGGCTCCTTTATTAAGAAGATATATTTGGATATTTGGGAACTATACATTACAGCCAGTACGGCTTTTTCCAAGTTTTTATTATTGATTTCGTACATCTCAATGATGGATAAATCATATTTGAGGAGAAAAATTATACGCTCAGACCGGGACTTGAACCCGGGACCCTTGGTTCGCATTAATGATTTTCTTACGTCTATTGCTTGCTTTGTTCATTAACTCCAGGTTATGTACACACTTAGAATATCGTACTTATTGATTTTTCTACTTTAATGATTTTCCCTCTTTTGCAAGTTAATACATGACATTCAGACTACAATATTATACACTACATAAGTTAGTTATTTCGGTAGATCAACATAATGTTTCAGGTCTAGTTTAATGTAAAAGTTAACAAAACAAATTTCATAAAACATCACGAAACCTCTTGAAAGAAGTGAGTATGTAAAGGCATCAAGTTATCTGGTGGAAAGAACTCATCACCCCAAGTTATATATTTGTGTAAGTGTAAAGCTATCACATTACAGAGAGCTATTGAAAATGTAGATGGTGGCTGACGCCTCTTTAGACAATTGGATACTATTTATCTCCCGAGTTTTCAGTACTGCTTGATGGTCATTTTTAGTCAAGTAAATATATCTTGTACTCATTGATTTTAGAGGCTGAGTAGAACCCAGTGATATGATCCTACCGCAATGGTTGGTAATGTGGTAAAAATCCTGACCGCATCTGGAATCGAACTCGCGACTCCCGGCTTATAGTCTATTACCTTATCAAATTATGCACCGTGTTTCTGACTATTTTTTCCAGAATATATTAATGAACTTCTCCTATTCCAGTTGATTTTGATGATCTTATTCTTCTTCTTCTTCTTCCTTCCAAGTATTAGGCCAAGGCCTGTTACGATCCTATAGAAAATTTTCCCTCCAGCGTTTCATAGGACGGCCCAGTGATCTTCGTCCTCTTGGTATATAATTATAAACAGCTTTGGGGATCCGATTTGAACTCATTCTTTCAATAAGGTGTTTCCAATTTATTTGGTACTGTTTAATATATTCCAAAATTGGCGTAGTTTTCAATTCTTTTAAGATATCGGTGTTCCTTTTCCGATCCCATCCGGTGTAACCCGCTGTTCTGCGCATGAATCTCATTCCACAAGCCGTTATTCTGCTTTCATGTTGTCTTTTTAGTGTCTATGCTTCACTACCATAGGTCAACACTGGTCTAGCCAGGGTGTTATATAAACGTAATCTGGTGTTTTTTTGTACAAGGGATGGTTTCATAACTTGATTAATAATTCCTAAACTTTTATTATAACTAGTAACTTTTTCCAGGGATATCTTTTTCATCCCAGATAGTTGATCTTATTTAATACACTAATTCACCCTCTTTTTTTATTTTACCCTAAACGATTTTTCTGAAAACATTTTTTATGCTGGGCGGATGAAAATAAATATGAACGAGAAATAAACATTAAATAAGTACAAGATGACTTGCCTAGCTGAGACTTTATTCATGACTCCGGTACATCATGAAGATAGTAAAGAACAACAAATATAACAAACGCATATCATACCCAAAGTTAAGTTAGAAAGAGGAAATGTTTAATTAATAGCAATCCTAAAAAAAATGTCTACGACCATCAGGGATTCCATGACCCTGACGATAGTAGGAATATTTCGAGCTAAATCAGAAGTACCATGGCAGTATTGGAGAAACCTTGAGCGAGAAACAAAATAATTAATTAATCTCGAAGAACGTGTCAAACTGCATCAATGCCGGAAGACAAAATTTGACTTTCCAACAAAAGATGGCAGAAGAGAGATCAATGGGCAGGAGGAAAATGTTAGCCGAATAGAAGATAATCTTCTACGGGATATAATCTTACATAAACCTAGCGTTCCAAGTTATAGTTTGGATGTTAGAACCCACTCCAAAAATAATCCGAGAAAAGAAGCTAGACTATGTATAGTCGGGTAAAACTTAGTTTAAAAACCTAAAATTCATTCAGTGTTATGATATCATTTCTAATTAAGGACGCTCTTTAACATCTAAGATCATTAGTGTACAATTAAAATCTGAGCGAGAAAGAATAAACATATTTTGCTCCGAGTTATGTTTCTTCAAACGTGAGGTTCTTTTACGTTCCGTAAATATATTCACGGTACCGAAGTATTTGGTGACTTTCCGACGGAACCGGTACTCAGTATTTTTGCGACCTGTAAATCCACAGATCTCTGAGAGTTTGAACTCGTGACCGTGGGATCCAGATGGACGCATGGTAACCATTAGTCTAGTCGACCAAGATTTTCTATGACGTTCAAGAAAAAGAAGAAGAAGCAAACATTGGACAAAGAGAATATATTTGATTTTTTTTTCTATTTGCATGAATATTACATAATTACTAACCAACTCACTGGCATGATCGAACACACAGGTTCATGACCGCACGGACATAAGCTCTTCATACATCCTACCCTGATCTAATGGTTTCCAATCATTCCCTGTATAATCCACTTCACTCAAATCATGGTTAATATTATTCTCCCACGTCATTCTTGGTCAACCAATTGCGTGTTTTCCTTCTGGTTTTCCTATAAAGAAGCTTCCACACACATCTTTCACTCCACATTCTTGACACATGTCCTACCCATTGCAATCTACTGGACTTAACTATACTTATTATATCTGGCTTCCTATAAAAACCATGTAGTTCAATGTTATGTAGTCTTCTCCATTCACCTGTCTGATTAACTCTCTTTGGTCCAAACGTTTTCCTGACAACTTCCACCCAATGTCAAATTAACAAAATTTTAACTTAGTGTCACATTTTTATGAAGATAAAGCTGTGATTTGAGAATTTTTAAACATGGAATTCCACGAGAAAATTAAATGTATTTTTTTTGTTTTATTCCATATTGGGCTTTTCCGCTATGTATAGTTAATCCATCCATAGTAATTCTGTCCGAGGGCAGGTCTTTCATTGCAATCATAGCATTTTCAAGCTATGATTTGCAGCTTTACAATGGATTTATAGGTGTGGTAGCTATCAATTGCTTTCCACACCAGACTAGGATGATGATGATGGCCGGATGATTTTCGGGGACCGTTGGGCCCTAAGCTTCCTGTCATTTTTCTAACAGGTGAGGAAAAACCCCGAACAAAACCTCACCCAGGGTCCTATCCCGACCGGGAATCGAAGCCGGGCCCGCTGCGTGATAAGACAGCACGCTACCTCGGTGGACTTATAGTTAATATGGATACATCAATTCCAACCCTCAGGGGTCCTCATCTAGGGGATATGTGGATGGCGACCAAGCTGAGCAAAACATTTCTTCCACTTACTTGTGTTTTGCACTCTTTTAACTTTACTATCTAACCTCTCTTGGTTGTTTTTTCGACCCCGACGCTATTAGGGCATCTGAGGGCTAGGGAGTCTTTCCTTTCTTCCATTTCTTCTTTCCTTTATTTTGTTTTCTTCTCCAGAAAAGCCTGACCAGAGGCTATAAGATGGCAGCCCCATCACTGGTCTTGCCTTCCTTTGGCCAGCAACCAATCGAAGGGACTATTATAATGCCTTCAAGTCTTATACGAGAATTTCCCGGGGAGGGAAAATTTTCTATAGGATCGTAACAGGCCTTGGCCTAATACTTGGAAGGAAGAAGAAGAAGACATCAATTCCAATAACCTCACACTTTGTACGTAGGGCACGTTTATGTGACCACTTGTCCGGAGAAGGATTTTAACTATGGATCACACACTCACTTTTTTAACCACACAAGGACATGACGGGCCTCCTTGAATGAGCGATCAGCTCAATACCAGGGCCTCCTCCAAGGCAAAACAACACTAAGACGAAACACACCATCTACACACCTATTTATACTAAACATGGCGAATATGATAATGATGGTCTGGTGAAGTTCGGGGAACATTTTGCCCTAATAATTTACAAAGAAGATAACTTTCATATAACATTTGTATAAAGTGCGCCTTGTTCAATAACAAATAATTATGCAATAACTTGCGAGTCGTTACGAAGCAACGCCACTAAATGAGAAGTTGAAAAATATTTTAAATTAATAAAATATTAATATTTCACAAATTCAATTCAAAACTGTTTTGTCTATAACTTTATACTGCTACGAATTTTAGACAGATCAATGACAAACGCTTTTTTCTATCAGGTAAAATATAAATCCATATTCAGATACCATATTTACCTTTTAAATGGCTGACATAGCTAGCTCATTCAGTAACGTAACAAATGTGTCTCTAAACTTACAAATATTTTATTTTACCTTACTTTAGATAATATTTTGTTATTATGCTTTAACATTTAGCCATTCCTATCTTTAAACAAAATTGAACTCATGGAGCGATGAGTGTGCAAGACACTTGGTGTAACAGCCGCAGTCCACTGTCATTTCAGAGAGGTAGACGTTATAGCCATGTGCGATAAGTGGAACCCGTCGGATTCCCAAAAATGTTATACACGGTATATATCGGTATATTCCTAACAATTTTAGGTGGACACCGTTCCACACTAGCCGACATCTAATAATACATCAATGTCCACCGCTGTGGCCTCGAGGTAGCGTGCAGCCTTTTCACGTAGCTGGCCCGGGTTCGATTAACGGTCGGGGCAGGCTCCTGGGTGAGGTTTGTTTCGAGGTTCTTCCTTACCTGTAAGACAAATGTCACTAATCATAGGGCACAACTGTCCCCGAGAATCATCTGGCCATCATCATCATCCTTCACCGGTGTAGAAAGCAACGGGAAGCTATCACACATATAATTCCCTAGTGAAGCTGAAAAGCATAGCATGGAAATTCTATGATTGCAATGAAAGACCTGCCACCGGGCAGAACTACTATGGATGGATGAATGGATGTATGGATTAAATAATGCACTTTTTTAAAAATAAATTTGCCATTAGGCCTATGGATATTTAAACGGAGAAAACTATATATAATGTATCTACAACGGCGTAGCCAATTTCTGAGCCATGGCCTCACCTCTGCAAGAAGTTACTAGTGCAAGTTAAGTTTTAGTTACCTTATTTGCTCATAGGTGTCATGAATGGCATACCGTCAACACACGAACCAATGAGACTACTAAGGTATTACTAGAATGTTGAGGTCGGTAAATTTTGCTTAGAGGCTTCTTTATTCAGGATTAAGGATCTTTTACGTGCCTGAAAAAATCTTCAGACTCGGGACCCACAGCTTAAAGTTTCTCCCGGAGGACTTGCTTCTTGGAATATTCCGTCCTAAAAATCCATGGACCCCGGCCGGATTTCAACCCGCGACCCTTGGAACCAGAGGTAAGGAGCATAACCACATCATGATAACTATATATAATAACTATTTACATTTATAATGTGATTTTTGCCCTAAGCACAATTAACACATTTGTGAAAAGAAGAATTTTTTCATAAAATTGGACGAAATGCGCCTTGTTGCATAGCGATAGAACGAATGATATAATAACTGTAATGTTACGAAGCAACGTCATTCAATATGAAATAGAAAATTACGGTTTTAATTGATATTAATAAAATATTAATATTTTACAGATTGCATTCAAAACTGTTTAATCTGTGTAGCTGAGATTTACAGACAACGCTTCCTCTATCAGGTAAATATTAAATACATTTTGAAATATCTCATTTACCCACGTTTAAATGTTCATTATTATGATATATCGTGATGCATATAAGATATGTTAATTGAAATTATAACAAATTTTATTCTCAAATTAGAAATATTCCATTTAATATCATTTCACAACATGTTATGTTGTTATACTGTTTTTATTAAAATTCTATGTTCTTTAACAAAAGAAAAATTTGTTTGCGGGAGAGGCCTGCAACTGTCTAACCACTTAGGACTATTATATTTTTTGAGAGGAAGTCGATAATCTAGATAGTATATGGATAACATGTGGTCAGCCTCAACCTACAGCCGCTATATTTTAGAGTTATCATAATTAGTCATGATGCTGACTGGGTATCGGCCCCAAACTGGGCAAAATTGCACAAGAAAATCGTTCCTCATAGCGAGTGAAACCAACTCACGTACCGTAGCTCCGCGCCAAGGCATGCTGCTTCATCCCGATCCATTCTTAATTATATGACACTTTCCGGGTCAATTATTTTCTTTGTCTCAAGTGGAGTATTTGAACAATTTAGGCGACCAAAAGTCGATTTACTGAAATTTATTCTAGACAGGAAAAAAATAGCACATGTCAGAGCTGAATAATCAGGCGATAACACGTCACTCAATTTTCATCAGGCTGTGTTACCTTGAGTCTGTGTGACCAATCGAAAGTTGACCGTCTCTCACACTGCAAGGATCTTTCCTCGGCGCTCTTTGTACAAGCTTATGTTGCACATAAATTATTGCGTGTTTGGGATTATATTTTAAGCGGATAGTAATGGATTGTGATAAACCAGAGTAATTATTAACACATTTTAATTATTTTTATTCTCTTGACAACTATTTTGACTCAGATAAAGCTTCTTCAAATAGGGCAGTTTCTCGTTTTTTTCTCAAGTACATTTTTATCAAACTTGAGTATTTTAGTTATATTTCTGGACATTTTCCGCCACTTTCCTTTTTCTATGTTAGAAAGTTTAAAGTATTGGCTTCACGATTTCTTGAAAATCGATCGTGGAAATTCGCGGTTTTCCGAGATATTCAGGTTCGTTTAGGTATTAACAACAAAGTGATATTTTAAATAACGTGATTATTTCTCAAATTTTGAAATTCTCGAATTTTGTTTTAGAGCCATCGTGCATCAGTATAATGACTCGATAAATCTGTTTAACATTATGAAACAGCAACATTTGCCGAATATTAACAAAATAAGATTTTTTAGGAAAATTGCCTTTTACACTTAACATTTAATCAGACAAACAAATAAAGAAAATGAAGCACAAAACTCACATTTTAAGTTCGAATTAAAAAGAAGATGGATATCAGCACACAAGAAAGAGGAAACATTTCTTAATAAAGTAGAAATTAACTTGAAGGAATATTCACAATCCCTAAGGTAGTGAGTCTAACAGGACGGCCAACGAAAACATTTCTAGATTTGAACGAGAGAAGCAAAAGAAGAAAGCAGAGGTTTCACATGCCAGTAGAGATACGGGTGTCCTGACTTAAGCTGCATAAGCGAAGTTAGGTACTGCAGGAAGAAGGGATGGTCGTCATTTCTGTACTTACGACAGAACGCACTATCTTGAAAATAATGATTGTAGAAATGTCCTTCATTGCTAATGTTGACGTAATAACCGTGTCGTAACGTAGCAACGTCACTAAATGCAAGATATTTTTACAAATTAAATTTTAAAATATAATATTTGACAGATTGAATTCAGAAGTGTTTCATCAATCAATATATATCATGGAAATGTATATATAGACCTTCCTGTATCAAGTAAATATTCAATACCACAAGTTATCATCTTTAAATGAAGGGTACAAGGAAAATATCCAAGAAAGCTAATTATCCACCACTAGAGAAATGCCTTTTAATTGAGGCGATTAGAAGCAAAGGGGCGTAAGTGTCTTTTTTCTCTTGAAAAAGGTGAGTTTGTAAAGGTATTAATGTCTTTTCGAGTTACCTGGGAGAAAACACTCATCACCCGCAGTTATCATTTTGAATTACCTGTCTTTTTTATACAACTTCAACTTATAAATGTTTTCGCACTACTGCAAAGCTTGTACTTTTGCTTCCAAACTCCTCAATTATACAAAGTACCTACTTTTTAAAATACGTGTCAAATTTGGAAGGCAAATAAACCTATGGTTATACAATCTTTCGTACTCCTAAAACATAGAACTTTCCATTGAGAATCTAAAGGAAACTTACACTCTATTTTGACAATACTTACTTACTCACTGATACTATCGAACCCGTAGGTTCATGGCCGCGCGCACGTAAGCTCTCCATACATCCCTATCCTGAGAATTATAGCCGAATTAAACGCGTGGTCCGCAGGATTTGGGGTTGATGCATCAGGCTAGCTTGCTATTCGTTAAAACATTGTATTGCATTTTATTGTAAGCCTATGATTTCCCTTTACAGAGATTTAGGCGCTCTCCCCCCACAGGGAAGAATTTGAACCATACTAATTTAGTTACACTTGTTTTCGTATAGATGTTTTTTGAGTGGTCCGGTGTCAGTGTTCCGCCTCCTACTGACATCTAGGAAACCAAGGTAGTACTAGGACGGAAAAATTCGGTACATTTTGCTTAGAGGCGTTTTCATTCAGGCTTAAGGATATTTTACGAGGCTGAAAATCTTCGGACCCACGGCTTAAAGTCCCTCCCGGAGGACTTGCTCCTTGGATTTTTCCTTCCTAAAAAATCCAATGATCGCGGCCGGGTTTGAACCCGCGACCCTCGGGACAAGAGGCAAGGAGCATAACCACTAGTCCACCGCGACCGACTTCGTTAAAAAATACAACGCCCAAAAATCAAATGCTACATTGATCTAATATAAAGCTACAAAACTGACTATTCTTTCAGGAACATGGAATATACAAGGGATTTGAAATAAGATTAAGGAAATAATGAATAGCTTAATAAATACATTAATAATAATAATAATAATAATAATAATAATAATAATAATAATATATTTAACAAATATATTCAAAGTCATAACGTCTTCTCTTCCACTTAACCAACTCTATTTTACAAAACACAGTGTCAGGGTGAACCGGGAAAGGTGGGACTACGCCACAACGATATGTGAATCTAGAAAAGGAAAAAGAAGCAGAAGAGGACATCCACGACAGAGATGATTCCCAGTATTCAGTGCAGTAACAGGTGTGCAGTGAACTGGAATAACAAGAGACAAATAGAGCGAGTGTAGGTCTAGAATAACAGACCAATAAACTGATAAAGTAATAAAATTAAGAAGAATTAACGGAAAAACTGCACTTAAACTAGCGTCCTATACAATAACAGTGCGCATGCACCAGCAATACCTCACAATCGACCACATATCGATTATCATCCTCGATTACTATCGGTCGCTATGAAATTTAAATGACCAATATTTGCAATAAATCGCCAAATGTTAAAAATAATATATCAATAATATTAAAATTACCAAACGTTTATTAAAAATGGGTGTACGCTTACTTATCACTCCCTAACGCTGATCCAACCAGCGATACCCCAAAACAGCGATAGAAAAATCATAGACTAAGTAATATACTGTGTGGATAAAATATCGGTTAGCATCACAATATTGTCTAACTGTGCCATAATATTGTGATTTGCATATTTAAATAAATACTTCAAAATTGTTTAATGATGTTATAAAAATTGTTTGAAAAATGTAAAATATTAAATAATGTTAGTAAATACAGAAGAAGAGCTATAGTTTACAACAATATAACTGAAAAATCAAGCGCTAATAGAAGTGCAGTTGAGCCGAAGTAAGAGATGAGGGCATAAGTGGATAGGGAAAGTAGAACAGAGATCTCAAGCTAGAATTATATAAAGACTTGGAGGAAAAAGAGTATATAAATTAGGACAAGCGTAAGTAAGCAAATCCAATCATGGAGACTAATTCACCCTGTGATAATCATTGATCCTGATGATAGGAGTTCGTTATCCTGTAGGGGGTTAAATTAACTTATAAGTAGTGTCACGGCTTTCATTACAAATTCTTCCAAGACAAGACATTCCACCAACCGAATGATGATTGCGTGTGCAAACTGTGAAAGATACCATGCACGAAACTGCACAAGAAGAAAAGTGTCAATAATAAAATTAGGACTATAATAGTTAATCATCAATATTTTGCACATTGTGCGCATTTTACTATTATTATAAGTAATGCCACGAGTGATTTCCAATTTATCTGGAGAATTTGGAAATGAAGAGGGGCATTTGTAAGGACTACCTAACGAATAAAATTAAGCTCTTTACTGACAAATCATTACTTAAATACAATTATTTAAAAATATTTATATATTTAATGTAAACGGCGATGTTTGAAAACAAATGAGAGATGTTTCATTTGTTCATCACTGCAACTTGATCATACTATTTATTGCCAAATAAGGTCGCAATATTGTAAGAATGCGCCCTAGTGGAGAGAGATTGAAACATCAACTTGTATATTATAACACACATTATAGGTCATTATTTTTTCTTTCGGAAAGAACTCAGTAAAATCAGTATTTAAAAACACAGTCATTGAAAACATAATTATCCAATGTGTAGGTCGAAGGAATTTGTTCAGTATTTGCTATATGCAACGTATTTGTTACAGAGTCAGTCACTGCAAAATAATGCTCTTACCTGTTCAGAATATTAAAAAAGCAGGAGCTTTCTTTATTTTGGTAGCCAAAATTCGATAACTATCGAGGTGAAACACGAATGCAATTGGTTGTAAAACAATGTTCATTGAAATGTGATTGGTCATTGACTCCCATTTGGGGCATAAGAGAAATAATCTACTCAATTTATAAAAAAAATATTGCAAAGTAAGATACAAAACGCAGAAATGAACTTCCATTGAAGAACAAAAGGCTGCACAAGATTGGATCGGATAAAGAATTAATATATAAGAACAGAGTTAAACATATATCCATTGAATGAGAAAATAAGAGAATATAGAGAGAAATGGTTTATACGTGTGGAAAGTATGAATGTAACAAGAGCAGCATTCAACTACAAGCCAAGAGGTTCAAGGAATGTAGGAAGGCCAGTGAAAATATGTGCAGAAGAACTATGAAGCGGAACAGGAAATTTTTGCCTAGCCCGTGAAGTGAAGAAGAAGAAGACAAAAAAATTAAATAATACACTGTAGAATTTACGTTCATACACCCTTATTATTTATATGAAATATTTTATATTACGTGTATTTTTTAAATAAATAAAAAGTTTGTGTGAAAGGGTTAATGTTATTTGAAGCCAGTTCCAAATAAATTAAATTTGAAATAAGTGTTTTATCTTCCTCACCAGGGCTAAGTTGTTTGAATAGGCAACAGTACCACAGCAACTAACTGAGAGTTGTAGCTGTTTTAATCACCAACCAGGCTAGTTCTATAATGTCGCAGCATACTATTTCCCGCCTTCGTGTCCCGAGACGCTACTCATTTATTATTGTGTATTTTCAACTAATGTAGTTGTCATGGAAACAATAATCATTCTAATACAGTGATAGTGGATAACAACAAATTTCAACAATATTTTTGTTGAGTCCACCGCTGTGATCTCGAGGTAGCGTGCTGCCTTGTCACCTAGCGGGCCCGGGGTCGATCCCCCGGTCGGGACAGTTTTTCGGGGTTAAGTTTTTATCGGGGTTTTTTCCTCAGCTGTAAGACAAATGTCAGGAAAACGTTAAGGCCCAAACGGTCCCCGAAATCATGTAGCCATCGCAATCATCTTCATTCATATTCATCTTAGATTAAGCTTAGGATTAGGGACTCTCCTGGCGTACCACTATCATCACCCATCATATCATGGGGGCAACTTAACCCCGCCTTCCAGGCGCCCCAACCTCAGAAATGGGTTACAAGTACGCCATGCCACGAGAGAACACCATGAATGTCGAAAGACGACCTGGGGCATTTGCAAAAAAAATATTATTGTTGATTGTTTCAGTATTATTATATTTTTTGCGCGATACTGCGTTTTGTCGTACTTACAGCAATGGCGACCATGATTGAAAGTTCAACTTCCTATATTTCGGGTTTGCCAACCTAAATAACGATACTGTAATATTACATTTACACCCACATGCGGGAAGTAAAACCACTGCATTCTACGCATACTACGTACAAAGGTAGTGTTAATATACGAAACAAATCACTACATTTTAAATTAATTGAACTTTATTTGAAACAATATAAAACAGTAAATACCTACTTGCCGCCATTTTATCACTAATGGTCTCACAGCCTGCTGTATTTTATACTAATAAACATTGCCCAAACTGTTAACGTTGGTCAGTTGTTTATAATGAACGCAAATATTTTCAACAAATATGTTATTATTTTACATTATTTATTATTTCGAAAACACCATCGTGCAAAAAATAATGTATAACGCACGTTTGTGAAGTGTTTTACAGAATCTTGGAAATTAAAAACCTCGCTATCGCTCGAGTGTTAAACATTTTCCTGGCTTCTGTAAATCCACTTCCCAATCTCGCATCTAATACACTATTACGACACTCTTAACTGGTAAAACCATTCAGATCGAATTCAAATCTGTGCATGAAAGGACGGACAGATTTTGCTCTGAGGCCTCCTTTTTCAAACCTGAAGTTCTTTTACGTATCGTAGTTCTAAGACACGAGACCCATAACTAAGAAATTCTAGCCCTGGAGAAATCCATCGGCCCCGACTTGCTCTGAATAATCGAACTTTTGAACTAAAGGAAAGTATATTTGTTGACGCCTCAGGTTAGCTGCCTTGAGTGGTTAGCGAGATATGTCAGTGTTGGCTAACCTGAGTCTTCTCATGGATTGAACGGCGTTGTGTACGCATCATTCTTGTTGTGTGTGTAGCTCTTAGAGAGCGGTCGTGTTTTGTGTTGTTCCTCGGCAAAATAGTGTTTTAGCATCCACAAGAGCTTCGAAATAACTGTTAGTGATAATTAAGGCTAAGAGATCAATAGCCGTACATTATAAGTGTCAGTAAGTGAATTATAAGTGTGAATGCTTCGGTGTAAGTAATTTAAATGAGAGAACTGAACACGACGTGAGCACGTGGTAACCGTAATGTATATGATTAATTATCTAGTTGAAATATAGTCTTATTTTCATATGTCTAATCCTTTGTGTCACAATAAATAAACTCCTAAATATACAGTCCACTTCAGAGAGAAGAACTTTATAACTACTTACAGGTTTAGAAATAAAGTTCCGTGAACCATTAACTTGTATGTGTAGTAAGTATATATTAACCCTGCTACAATATTATTATCCCTTGACTATGGTGGTTGCCCAGAGGCTCACTTTGTTTCCCCGCAGCTGTTATATATAATTAAATACAAAGATGCCGACTACCGCCACTATAATAATTCCGCATGTCAAGCATTGACGCTCGATACCTGTTCTTATATAAACGGACAACCATCATAGTGAGGCGATGATACTTAACTATTAATCCACTGATTGTTTAAATTAAGACAAATTCGATGAATAAACTAATGATGAAATAAGTAAACTAACGTTATTTAAAATAACCTTGAAAAAGAGCGGATTTTCTTGCACGATATTTGCAGTGAAAGAGTGGATTTAGTTTTGCTTTGTGAACGGCTTCACATCTCTGATGTTCAAACAATGAGATCATAGAACACGTGGCACACAGTTAATCTACAACTTTGTAAAATTCTTCTGTAATCTTGCATATGTACGTACATGTGAAAATTCATAACATATTGTGGTACGTGACCTAAAGTGTTAAACTATAGTTTAAGAGCTGTCTTTATTACGAAGCAATGAAACTATTGACCCATGAACAAAATATTAGAAAGATTTAGAAATCTTGATCTATCCTACTTATGACAATAACGATGATACACACACATACACACACACACACACACACACACACATATATATATATATATAAGTGTTATTAATCCCATAAGTAGGATATGTGTATATATATATATATATATATATATATATATATATATATATATATATATATCAGCGAAAATCTGCAATATAACATATATATATATATAGCGAAGTTCGGGTAATGGGGTAATGTAAACCCATCTGTTTGAGTGGACCCTGTCAATATCTTACCTTGGTGCTGCCCTCGAACTGAAAATATTTTAACAAGAATCTTCCATGCACCTCTTTCATTCCCCATTCGTGCTCATGTTCTGCCCATCGCAGTCTACGAGACTTAAATGTTCTAATCATGTCTGGCTTCCTATAAAGACCATGTAGTTCATTGTTAAGAAGTCTTCTCCATTCACCTGTTTGTTCATCTCGTTTTGGTCCAAAATTTTCCTAAGAACTTTATTCTCAAATACTCGTAATCTCCTTTCCTCCCTTAAAGTAAGAGTCCATGTTTCGCACCCATGTAATATAAGTGGTAGAATAATAGTTTTATATTTTTTCAATTTAACGTTTTTTGAAAGGAATCTCTGCAATGAATATAGTAATAATAATTTTTTTTTATTATTCCGGCTTTTACAATGAATATACATTTTCCGGTACCCATGTTCACAGTTAACTACACATTTGTTTCAACAAATTTTTCCATTCTTGTCTGTTCATCCATATATCTTCTTCTATTTCCCATTCCCTCTTAGTTTCATTGATTCCCTGAATCCACGTAATACCTGGTCTACTCTTCTTTTTCCTTCCCTGTGGTTCCCAATCCATGATTATCTTAGGTAGTCTTCCTTCTTCCATTGTTCTAATGTGTCCGTACCAATTTAATTGTTTCAATAATAATAATGATAATAATAATAATCATATTAATAATAATAATAATAGTAATAACAATAATAATAATAACAATAACAATAATAATAATAATAATAATAACGATTTTCACCCACTTAGAAACATAGGATCGACTTGAAACTTTGTGTAATTATAATAGAGCCATGACAATACAATAATGTCATAAATTGTGAAAAGATGGAATTTAGAATAACATATGTAGCCTATAGTGTACTGTAGGAAAGAAGAGTTCTTTAGTCAAAGCACCATTTGAACTCCTTATCCAATTTTCATTCCAATCAGTGATGACAAAGTGCAACAGTTTCTTTTTAACATAGGATATTGGACACTTTGAAAATGAATAATGAAGCTCGGAAAATGCTGCGGAATTAGCTACTTGATCAGTCGGCTCATTCTTGTTTTGCTAAGTGTACTTACTGTAATTGTTAAACAGTTAATATTATTACAGAATTAACATTGGGTTGTTGTAAATAATCCTTATTTTTTAATCTAATTCTGAAAGACAAAAATGTGTTTTTGTGAGTTATCCGTAAAAGATAGTCATATTCTGTCGTAGACTTTTTTTGAAGATATTTTTTAGATATTCCATTATGACGTATTTGTTATGGTTTAGACAACGTAAGTAATTCAGGAGTCCAAAAAGCGACTTTTCAGTGCAGCGATCCACTTTTTATACGCTTTATATTAGCTTGACCTGTATCTATCTATCTATCTACCTATCTATCTGTCTATCTATCTATCTATCTATATAACGGAATTTTCACCCGCGATTTTCACCCACTTAAAATCATCGGATCGACTTGAAACTTTGTATACTTGTAGAGGACCCGTGACAATACAATAATTTCATATTTATTTTACACGCTTTATTTTAGCTTGACCTGTATCTATCTATCTATGTAACGGAATTTTTCAACGCGATGTTCACCCACTTAAAATAATTGGATCGTCTTGACACTTTGTATACTTGTAAAGGACCCGTGACAATACAATAATTTCATATTTATTTTCTAAAATCCTGGCCAGAATCTTCAGAAAATCAACAAAAGTGTCTTTGTATTTATGCAACGGAATCTTTGAACACGATTTTCACCCGCTTAGAAATATTGGATCGACTTGAAACTTTGTATAATTATAAAAGACCCATGACAATACAGTAATGTCATATTTATTTTCTAAAATCCTGGCCAGAATCATCAGAAAATAAAAAAAAACTGGTATAATAGGTTCCGGACTTGTCGACTTTTTGGTCAATCGTTGGATGAGCTCAGTTGGTAGAGCGGTGAACTCTAGCGGTATATAATTTCAGTAATCTATAGGTCGCTGGTTCAAATCCGGCTGGGACGATTTTTTTAGAAGAGGGCATACTACAATAGTATCGAATTGATAGATATTTACATGTTCACCTTATTTTGTAATATATTGAAAATAAAAAATAAATAATAGTTTTAAAAAACTAAAACAACACGCTTTATTAGAAAACCGAACTAACTAAATAAAAAAAATTATTTTCCAACAAGCTTGGGACAAAATTAAAGTGGTCAACAAAAAATCTTCTCCAACACATATAGAATAACCCTCTTACTAATAATCCATATATAACTTTTATACAAGGTTTATACACATCTCAGTTGAAAATTCTTACTAATAAACACTGTATTAGCTGTTCAGTGTAGAAGAGGTGTACAACTTTACATGGGAATCGTTATACATGCCCCCACCCTTGTTTAAGGATTCTATAACTAGACAAAATGTCGGACATCAAGATCAACTGACTGTTTTCTTATGATTTTGATGAAAGTTTCCTTAAATTTAACCCAAAATGCAACACTTTAATGACTGTTTGATGGATGCACAGGGCATAAATAATATTAATAAAGCTCTGGGTAGGAAAATAAAGGCATCATAAAATGCCTTTCGTTACACTCATTCTCGATTAGGCCTAAAAATATTTTAAAATTGAATCACAAAAGGATATGTTCTACAATAATTGCTGTAGACAAGATTTAACCTGAATGTAGTTTAAATGCTTCCTAATATTATTTTAAGAAAACTTCCTTGCATCTATAATACATAACACACACACCGATATAAAAATGTATTTTAGTATAGAGGTACTATTATTGCAAGAATCTACATGTTAACTTGGTAGTCTTGTGGTTAGAGCTTCTGACTGCCATGCGTGAGGTCGTAGGTTCGATTCCCGGTCGAACTATAGTGATTTTTTTTTTTTTTGCTTGAAATGATATTTTGTTGTCGGTAACATTTCCTACTATTTTTAACGTTTCCTAACGCATCTTAAAATACTGCATATAATTCATAAGTAATGGGCAAAGCTTTTATTAGTTTCCAAGAATTGGTCGAAATTCTTGACGTTAGATGGCAGCACATTATCTGTGAAACCAATTCTACGTTTTATTTGACATTGCGTAAAGGAAAATGTATATAAATTAAAACACACTTATTTTTCCCGTACCTCCTCAATTAGGGAATCTCTTTTAATTCTTATCCATATTCATTTCTTACACAATAATCACTAGTTGATGTTGTTTTATTTCTGTTACAAACTGCGAGTAATATTGTTCTGACGTCATTATGATGACGAATATGTGACGTATTGTGTATAACTGCTGTTTTGTTATATAGCTCCGGCACAACGTTTATTAGTAAGGAAATTATACGTGATCTACATAAGGCTTATATATTGTATAACTAAACAACTGATGAAAGCCTGTATTAGAGATTTTTATTAGTAAGACCGTTAAACTAGAGTTATCAACAAAAAGAAAATAATTTTACCATCAAAAGCGTGGAGTGCTTTTTATGATTTTTATATTTTCTTCTTACAGACTTTACTTTTACCAATATCTGTTTATTATCAAATATATTAATAGATATAGAGCACCCCACGCTTTTGATGGGAAAATTATTTTCTTTTTGTTCATACCTCTAGTTTTATTCTATATGTGTTGGAGATGATTTTTTTTGTTGACCACTTTAATTTTATCCCAAGCGTGTTGGAAATTAAAATTAGTTTTCATTTTTTTGTTCGGTTTTCTAATAAAGCGTGTTGTTTTAGTTTTTTAAAACTATTATTTATTTTTATTTATTTTTGCTCCGGTCCTATAGTACATACGGTAATAAGTTACATACGTTAATTTTCCCAGAGAAATTCTCTAAATGATGGTTAAAACCCCATTCAATTCGGTTACGCAGTTATTGAGTTCATAAAAAACAGATCCACAGATGTTCATGTTTATATAATTTATCAAATATTAATATAAATAACCAACCACGTGTTCAATTGAAGACAAAAACAGCTCCTGAGTCCATTCCACACGCATCAAAACACTCTAAGCACGCTTTAATAACTATCACAAATCTTACATGTTGAATGTATTAATATTTATACACGACAGACGCCTGGTTTAGCCAGGCTACGCCTACAGTGTTGCAAATTAACAAAACACAATCGCTATGTGGCGTTGTTTGTGTCACCTTCACGCAGTTCTGACAATATGAACAGATCGTCTATTAACATGGAAACGAAATATTTTAAAAACTTTGAAGATTACAATAAAATATATACTCTATGTAATTGCTCAGAGATGTTTTAATATTACTTTTGAATAAAATAATGTTTCATAATTGTCTGAAAATGTTTATTTGTTATGCAGCTTTGATAGTTTTCGTGTAAATATGAAAAATAATGCGATATGAATCTTTGATTGAAATTTTATGAAGGCCATTGAGCTACTTATTGATTTTTGCGGAGACGGAGAATGACAAGTAGATTGTTGCCACATCTGTATTATTTCTTAGACTGTTGTGTAAACATATTTCGCATGTAAATTAGCAATTTTTTCAAAATTTATAAGTATAAACCAAACGTAACATTAAATTAACTGAAAAATTGGAAAATTTACAATAACAAACATATTATTATCGTACTACTTATAATTAGTAAAAAATGATGTAAATAAATTATAATTATGTTATAATTAATAATAATAATAATGATAATAATAACAGTGATCATAACAATAATAATAAGTCCACGCAGTGGGCCCGGGTTCGATCCCCAGTCGGGATAGTTTTTCTGGGTGAGGTTTTATCGGGGTTTTTCCTCACCTGTAAGACAAATGTCAGGAAAACTTTAAGGTCTAAAGGGTCCCCGAAATCATATGGCCATCGCAATCATCATCATTCATATTCGTCTTAAGTTAAGCTTAGGATTAGGGACTCTCCTGGCGCACCATTATCATCAACATCACCCATCATATCATCGGGACAACGTAACCTCACCTTCCTGGCGCCCCAGCCTCAGAGGTGGGTTACAAGTATGCCACGCCAGGAGAGAAACCAGGAATGTCGAAAGACAATCCTGGGGCATTTGAAAAAAAAATTATAAAAAGAAATAATATGAAATAATAATGGAAATACTGTACTATTTCAGAACAAAGTTCTTAGAAAAATTTTAGGACAAAAGAGAGATGAACAGACGGGCGAACGCAGAAGACTACATAACGGTGAACTACATGATCTATATAGTAGGAAATCGAATATAATACAGTTAAGTTTTATAGACTGCGATGCGCAGGACACGTGGTACGAATGCGGAAAGAAAGTGAGGCATTGAAGCTGGTATAGAAAACCAGAGTTAAAACGGCCATTCGGTAGACCAAGAATGAAGCGTGAGAATAATATTTATCATGATTTGAGTGAAGTAGATTATACAGGGGATGATTGGAAAACATTATTCCAGGATAGGGATGTATGGAGAGCTTATCTACACGCGGATGTGAAACTACGAGGACGATAGTGCTAGTAAATAAATTAGTTGGTATAAACGACATCGTTTTTTACAGTCACGTCTCGTAGACTTCGGTGAGCAGGTCATGTGACACAAATGAGGAATGGAAGAGGGGCATGGAAACTCTAAACCAAAGGGAAGCCCAAGAATGATGTGGGAGGTTAATGTTAACATGATACTAGGGAAGTAGAATATACTGGGAATGATTGGAAAAATCTCAGGATAGTGATGTCCGCGAGTCTAGGTACCACGGTTCGATAATGACAATAAGTTAGGTGAGAAAGTTGACAGTTAATGTACACAAAATTACTGGATGATCTGGCGCGCCATGAGTTGTCTCTTTCGTTTGAACTTTAAATAAATAATAGTTTTAAAAAACTAAAAGAACACGCTTTATTAGAAAACTAAAAAATTAAAAATAATTTTAATTTCCAATGCGCTTGGTATAAAATAAAGTGGTCAACAAAAAAATCATCTCCAACACATAGACAAGTCCGCAACCTATTATACCAGTTTTCATTTTTTTTTATTTTCGGATGATTCTGGCCAGGATTTTAGAAACAAAATATGAAATTATTGTATTGTTACGGGTCCTCTACACGTATACAAAGTTTCAAGTCGATCCAATATTTCTAAGTGGGTGAAAATCGCGTTGAAAGATTCCGTTACATTGATACAAAAACACGTTTTTTGATTTTCTGATGATTATGGCCATGATTTTAGAAAATGAATATGAAATTATTGTATTGTCACGGGTCCTCTACAAGTATACAAATTTTCAAATCGATCCAATGATTTTAAGTGGGTGAAAATCGCTTTGAAAGATTCCGTTACATAGATAGATACAGGTCAAGCTAATATAAAGCGTGTAAAAAAGTTTAAAGTTGTACATATGCCGTTCTTGCGTTAAAGTCACCTAAAGTCTACATTTAATTTTCTGGCATTTTTTTTTTTGGGAAATAAATCAATTTATATACTTTCCTCAGATTATTATTCACATATTGCTATAATAATTTATGCGTTTTTTTCAAGTTTTAAATTCGATTAATATGGGTGGACTTCTGGCAGAGAATCCGCTATCATGAGATTGAAAATAAAATTATTAATATAATGTGTTAGAATGGAGAAATCACGTAATGCTAATTTATATTTATGACTGACCACAGTTATGAGCACAGCTATTAAGCTTAAAACCAAGAAATATTAAAAAAATAACCAAAATCTCATGCAATCAACAAGATATTCTAGACAAAAATAAAGTAAAAATTAAAATTTCGATTACCTATTATTGGTAGTTTTAAAGTTTGAGCAATTATATAAATAATTATAACTGTTTAACTGCTTTCATAACTGTTATTATTTAATAGTTATAACTGATATTATTACGTCATACACTTCTTCATATTTTCCAAATTATAACATTTATTCTCGACAGGCGTCTGGCTCATCCAACGTACGCCTATAGTGTTGCAAATTAACAAAACACGATCGCTAAGTGGCGATGTTTGTGTCACCATGACGCGAGTTCTGACATTACTAATGGATCGTCAATTAACATGGAAACGAAATATTTTAAAAACTTTCAAGTTTATAATAAAATATATACTCTATGTAATTGCTCGGAGATGTTTTAATATCATTTTTGAATAGCTTAATTTTTCAAAATTGTATGAAAATGTTTATTTTTATGCAGCTTTGAGAGTTTTCGTGTAAATATTAAAAATAATACAATATGTAAATTTGATTGAAATATTACACGGGCCATTGCGCTACTTATTGATTTTTCCGGAGACGCAGAATGAGAAGTACATTGTTGCCACATCTACTTTATTTATCGGACCATGTTTTGTAAACAGGGTTCGCACGTTAATTAGCCATTTTATCAAACATTAAAAATATAAACGATAACCTAACATCCTATTTACTGCAAAATTTATAAAAATTATAATTTCAATATTTATTTTATTATAATAATATTAATAAATAAATTGTAAATTAAAATAATATAATAATAATAATGCAATAATTTTTTATTTAGGAATATTCCACAATACAGTGTTTCTCCTTCAACCGAAAATGATTTGTAAATAGAGGTTTCTTGTCTAAAGCATCTTCTTCCCTCAGATCTCTAGCTTCCATACTTCTCTTCACTCCATCCATCCATCGTTCTCTAGGCCTGCCTCTTCCACTTCTTCCATTAGTTTTCCAATTAATGATCTTCTATGGTATTCTCTCTTCTTCCATTCTTATGAGGTGTCCACACCATTTCAAACGTTTTTCTTCTATTTTTCCTAATATGTTTTCTCAACTTGCATAATTTCCCTTATTGTGATGTTTCTGACCTTATCCATTCTTGGAATTCTTGTACATCGCCTCCGAAAGTCCATTTCTACTGGTAACAGCTTATTTTTTACTTACTGTCCAGATTTCGGACCCATATGATAAAGTGCTTTTTAAGAGAACGTGAATGTAGTTTTCTTCGTTTTGTATATTACATTTCTATTCCAAAGTACTGAGTTCAACATACCAACGATTCTTCTTCCATCAGTTATTCTTATTTTAGTAATAATAATAATAACAATAATAGTAATAATAATAATAACAATAATAAAATGAAAATCTGTACTGTTTCAACACAAAGTTCTTAGGAAAATTTTAGAACAAAAGAGAGATAAACAGACGGGCGAATGCAGAAGACTACATAACGGTGAACTACATGACCT